>SOPF01012686.1:0-49600 GCA_012979155.1 Hypericum perforatum | reverse complement strand
TGGATCAACTTGGAGATGGCTCCAAATTGATTGGATGGAAGCACAAAGGACGGCAAGTCCTCAGTCATCAACATTGGCAATCCGGGCAAATCCAAACCTACTTTAGGGTTTGCAGGTGTAGGAAACTGGCAAAGTTTATTGGAATAGTAATAGTAAATTGTAAACAAGGAGCAAGGTTGGATCCAAACCATAGCACATGGGAGTTGGAGCTCGGATGCAACATTAGCCACCCAATGAACAAAAGGGTTGTTGATGAGGCACAAGAGCTTCTTGTTACCTGTATAAATATAAATTAACAGAAGTTCAATGTTAATTTATTACGGTAAAAAATTACTTCTAGAAATACTTGTTACCTCCAATGGGGTAACATTCCTTGATCAAGTTGGTAAGGTTGGTGGCTCCGATCTTGGCCAGGCAATCCATGTAGTGGTCTAGGTTACCTATCCGGTTATAGTCAACGCTGAAGCTGTCACTGATGAACATGAGGCTAATGCCCGAGACGGTGTCGGTGGCGGCCGCGGCGGAGGAGAGCATCTGGTGCCGGGCGTTTTCGGTGGTGACCAGCGTCACATGGAGGCCCTTTCTTAGTAGGCGCTGGCCTAGCCTAAGCATTGGGTTTATGTGACCTTGAGAAGCGATGGCCACCATTAGAACATGATTTTCGTCATTTGTTCCCTCTAATTTAGTCATGTTTTAGTTGATAGCAAAGGAATTATAGAGGAGAGGGCAGTAATTTAAGGGAAGTGAATCACTAAAAAAGAAAGGTTTATATTTATAGGTGGCTTGCAAAGCTACCTACCGGAGGCCGTGACACAAATTGATTGATCAAAAGTGTTCATTCGAATTTAGAATATTTTTTAAATAATATGTTTTTGATTTGTAAGATTTTTAATCAAATAATTCTTTAATATAATCGTCTCTCATTATTTAAATAAATTTAGATTGGTAATGAATTTGTCATTTTGCATTTGTTCTTTTGTACAAATTTGAAGCAAAGTCTTTTTTAAAGGAGATTCATTGCTGAATCTGTTATGGAGTTCAAAAATATTAATTGACTTCAACTTACTTACTATTCTTATTTATGTAATGAGTAGGTCTCGGGGAACAAACTATTTTGACGTGACGTAAAATTATGTAATTTATATTGTTTAGCTCCTAAAATTGCACGAATGTGATTTATCTTTTTTTGTGCTAAGATATTGTAACTTTAAAGATTTCGTACCAGTTTTCAAATGTTTACCCATAATCGATACTTTACTTTTTGAAAATTATTTTTCTGTTCTTTGAACTTTATATCATGCAAGGAGAATAATTAAGCAAACAAAAAACTATTTTTCTTAGAGACGTTATGCATATATTCTATTTGAGTGGTTCATTTTGATATTGTAACATGTATGAGAGTTGACAGCGAAGGAAACTAATTTATTGGGAATCAAATTGGGTTCAGTTGGGACTTAACGACGACAATTCAAGTCCCGAGGATTTTTCTTTGGATCTTCATGGCATTAATTCTTGGCAAAACTTAGGTTGTTAGTTTTGTCCATTTTGCATGTCAATTGTCAAGTGTAATGCATTAGCCCTTACAATTTAGTGTCTTTTTTAAGAATTTGACATTTGTGTCTCTTTTGTCCCAAGATTTTCTTAATAGTGTCACGTTACAAGTACAGCACAGAGTTGTTGTAACGTGCAAATGGAGGAAACAATTGTACTCAGTGGGCAGATACAGATCTGTAAACCTTTATTTGAAGTTTTTAATTTACTTACAAATCTTAAATCATGATAATTTTTTGGTTAAAATCTACTTTACTGCCACGTTTGAAATATCAGTATCTTGTGTTTTTAAATTTTGTGATGGGACGAGTAATATTGTATATGTTTGACAAGCAAATAACATTCGCTAACTCACAATTATTTGTAATAAAGATATATTACCAATCATCACCGTATATTACACCACATGATAATATGTCACTTGTCATTTTTCGAAATCTATATCACATTTAGTTAAAATAAGTATTTACCCAAAACACAAGAATTCTTTGAGAACATAAAAATTCTTTCCAAAATGACTAAAAATAACTCATAAAATCTATTACAAAAACAAACGAAGTCATTGACTTCCCCAAAACCATTGCATGGGCCCAATGGAATAAATAGGCCCATAAAGAGAAACACTCTTTCCCAGGGTTTTAAAAAATGCAGTCCGACTGTCGATCTGACTGGTCGGACCACGAATCGGGATTCAGGACGGGTCGTTTTTACGTTTAAAAATGGAATCCAGTCGAAGCGGGTAATTTCCAGCCCGGCCGAACGGTTTGTTAAAAAAATCCGGTCGGACTGGATGGTTCGACTAGAAATTTGATACTTTTATTTATTTTTTATAAATTTATAGATTATTTAGCTATATACCTATCTATATTTCAAAAAATTACTTAAAAATCAGAAGGGAAAAAAATTTGGTCTGACCGGCAGTTGGATTAGTGAGACCAACGGACCCGGAGATCAGACCCAATTCTCGGTCAACCTTCGGGTCATTTTTTAAAACCCTTCTCTTTCCACCTCCCACCGACTTTTGCTTAATGCATTTTTTCATAGTTTTCAATACCGTTCCAGAGGTCATGCAAGTTTTTTGCCTAAAATTCGTGTCTACTGGTATTACTGGTTGAACCGATGATCAAACCAAAAACAATTTGACATAGTTTCACCATCTATATACATATAAAAAACTAATAACATCAAAGTTCATTCTAAAAAAAATTGACATAGTTTTGCCATATATATACATATATAATTTAACGTTTAAGATATATATGAATAGGAAAAGTTAGGATTAGGATTAAGGGTTAAGGATTTAGGATTAGAAGTTTATATTAAGTTACTATTCAAACCAAAATTATATTATTCCAACTAAAATTACGTAAATACATGTGTACATAAGTTTTTTCAATTATATAATAAGATCAAATTACATAATTTATCTTAAATTACATAATTCAAACAACATAAACAGTATAAATAATTTTTAACATTAAAAATAAATAAAATATCTAAAATGCCAACACGAATAAAATGAAACAATTTCTAACATTAAATTAAATGCTTTTTATATTTGTCCAATAAATTAAATTGTTCTTTAATATTCTTAGTTTATATATTAAATATATTTAATCAGAATAGGTAATCCATAAATTGGTGATTTAAAATGGTAAAATTCTCTCTCTCTCCATCCCCTCACCCAGGTTCGATTCTCACCTCTACTATTTTGAAAATTTACGAAAAAATTAAAAGCGGACAGCCTTAGGTCTTTTTGATTCACCCAGGCGTACTTATATTCACATATCGATATCTATACCAAAATGCGATCCGACCGGTCCGACCGCGAAATTGAAAACAATGATCTATTTCTTCAATGTTCAAACTCCCTCCCAATGGCCCCAAGTACCAACTCGTTTTACACGGATGGCGCTCTTTTCGTTAGTTCACACTAAATTTTGGTACTTTATGTTCATGAGTTTTTCCTAACTTGGGTTGTTTCTTGAAAGCAAGTTGTGAATATGAGTTGTGGGGTGGTTAGGCTTTTGCACTAGCGACCCAATGCAGTGGCGAGCGCGAACTCTCAGGTCTTCAACGATCTTCCCATGTTAGAGATTTTTTCTCTGTGACATTAGAATTCGAGAGACTGGGGTGTTGTTAGTGATTCCAATATCAGCTTCGGGACATCCAGTTGCAGGTTGGGAAGTTTGTCCCCAGCCATACTGAGGACTTGAAAGGAATTATCTTGGAGGTGATTGGAAGTCGCTGGTATTCGTACTTGGCTTACTCACCATTGCTTGTCAACTATATTTTTTAAACCTGATCCTCTTAAGTAGAGGAGGCTCGGGCAGCTGATCAAGCTAACACACATGTACCCGTTTTATGCTTTTAAAATCACAGGATCATGTCTGGAAATTGACAAAACCACAGGGTATTAAAATTAACATTTCCCAAAAAAATATTATTCTTTGCATTGTGGGCCCACGGTGTGCTAACCTGTAATTTTTTGACCTCTGCTTCTTTTGTGGACAATATTAGAACCTCGCACTTTCGCGGTGGTTAATTCTTTAAAATTCTGAGCGAGTAAAATTCTTTGACACGAGAGAGAAAATCACATCTTTACTCGTAAAATAATGATAACACCACAAATACCAAATTTATTTCTAAATGTACAATTATAAAGCCCAAAATTAACACCGAAAACCACGAACTTATTACTCAATCTAACCCCATATAACCATGCATATATTTAATAGTGCACCAATTATAGACTACAAGCGTATATTACATAGTATATAGCTGTGTGCGTTATTTCCTTTCGAACAATATATACATAATTATAATGTCCTTGAAAGAGAACCGGTGCATTTTTATGGTGTTGCAAACAGAAAGAAAGATGACCTATGTTGATAATTTTTTTTTTTTGACACCTAACAACTACGTGTATACGAATATGAAAGCTACACATTACTATTTGCAACAACCGTTTTTGTCTTCTCGGACACATTGGGCCGTGCTTCGAAATCTCTCCAAATGTTAGGGTTTTGAGGGCCCATGACCCACTCCTGGGCTCGGCCAAGATTCCGAAGTCTATCCCAAAGTTCGGAGATTCTGAGCCTTGTTACCAACTGGGGTTGGCCCAGACTCTTTTGCCTCTCCTAGGGTTTGAGCATTTTGGTAACTGTGGCCCACACCAGGGCTCGGCCCAGAGTTTTCCTCTTGGTCAAGGAACCGTCTAGGGTTTGTATCAGCGTTAACCTTAATAAGCCTTGGAGAGTAGCTCAATGACCTTGCTTCTATGAAACTGAAGTTACCTATGAGGAAGAAAGTACTTAAAATAAGAGCTGAAAGGATGGTCAGGTGCTTGAACTGGGCAGCCATTTAATTTTGGGAATTGGGACTTTTTATGTTGCTGGTAGTAATGAAGAATATTCTATAGCCAATTTGAAGAATATTGAGCTTCTTGGGGATGAGTGCATATGCCAGTTCTGGTACTGTTATTTATACGGTTTAATGAGGTAGCTTTTGGAGCTTGAAGCAAGTTTGGGGCATTTTATGAAGATGAAGTTTGTGATAAGATCATGCAAGTGATAAAGAATCACAAGATTAACTCATCATATACTATTAGAATTTTTATATTTAATCTAAAATATTAAATAATTTATTTAATATATTTATATATAAACTCATCGTATCGGCTATTTGGGACGGTTGATTTGGAATTGGATGATTCAACAAGTTATTTGTAGCTACGGTTACTTGTCCAATTTGTTCCATTGTTTCTGACTTCAGCTGGAGGTCTGAACAGTGAAAACTAGGAACCAGTAACTACCACCACCGATTGATTAGCACCTGGAAAGATATACAGAGACGCCACTATGGAAAATAATGAAAAGCCAATGTACTTTGTATTGTTTTTATACAAACTGGTATTAAAACATTTGTTGGATCCATCTTTGAATAATAACAAAAAAAAATTAACATATATTTAATATTATATTCTCAGTTGTTTGAATTGAAGATATTTTGATTAAGTTATAATACATCTCCCTTATGTCAATTTATTTAAGTTTTTAATTAGTCAAAAATTTTATTGTCAATGAGATAAAAATCTAATAACAACATCTTGCTATTAGATTGCACTAGAGATGGAGAATACAACAAAGGAATAAATACCAACTCCGACTGCAACTTTTTTTAGGATAGGAGTGACGCAAAGCCTATATTAATAACGGAAGAGAAAAGTATATAACAATAAGAACGGAAAATCTAATAAGAACAAGTGAAACGAGATACAACTCAAATGAATGTCACGGGGGAAAGCGATGGACAGTCGAAAGAAGCCCGAAGGCTAACGACTGGACGGAGTCAAAAGGATATATGAGTGCATACGAGATACAACTCAGATGAATGTCAAGGCCAACGAAAATCGGCCGAGACAAGGTTCTCCACCCGCAATCATCGAACAAGCTACTGATCCGAAAGGATCTAAGTTTAGGTAGAGGTCGATCCAGGCAAAAGCACAAGTAAAGAACATGACGACCAGGAACAAAATCCAAGCAAACCCTAAACAGATGGGAGCTGGATAACAACAGACAACAAACTAAAAGACAAGCAATAATAGAAGAAAAGAACAAAGCCAATCGGAGGGGAGGTCCACATTGACTAACCCCTCCGGGGACCAACGGTGAACTTCCCTGAGATGTCGTTTGAGAAGCCAGCACCTAAGAGAAGCCTAGACGACTTGTGGATGGGCGGAGCGACCAGGTTTTGTGGACGACCTGCGGACCGAGAGCCCTGGGGCTGCTGTAGGAGCGATGGACGAGCGGAGCGACCGGGAAGCTATCGAGAGCTGACTAGGGGCTATTGTAGGGCTCGGGAGTTGACTGGGGAGCCGAGAGCCTTGGGCTTGAGCCAACTGGGAGCCGACTGGGGAGCTGAGAACCCTGAGGCAATCGGGGAGCCTTGGGCTTGAGCCGATGACCGGGAGCCGACCTGGGACTATTGTAGAGCTCGGACCTAGGAGGAAAAATGACCTAAGAGGAAAGGTGAGGAGCTCAGACGACGGGGTACCGGCTAGTCAGACAATCAGCGACTGTTGGTGGATCTCGGCTGGCATCAAAGGAAAAGGGTGGGAGATGATGAAGATAGGTGGGGGGAAGGAAGGTGGGGGAAGAGGAAGCTTAAAGGGTAAGCGGCGGAGAGGGTTAGAAAATCTCTAGAAGAGACTCCCAAAAAGAGAGAGAAAGCTCTCAATTAGAGAGAGAGAGTTGTCCAACCACACACACTTTCGCCCTTACTCCGACTGCACCTTAGACCACATGCAGGGGCATCTTTGGACTTGGGGGGACCACAGAAAATCGAGGCAACCGTGGATGGCTCTCCATCTTAGTATTAGGGCGGGCGGGTAGGCGGGGCCCATTTTTATGGGTTTTTATTTTTTTTTTAATCTAATTTTTTATCCTACTTCTTATACTTATCGCAATATTATTCGTTCACATAAATTTTTAAAGATAAGGTTTGAGGTAGAAAAAAACTTTAATTTCCTATTTTTTTAGAGAAATAATTTATAAATAGTCATTGTGAAATAGCAACTTAGCTAGTTATATGAGTGTTAGGAAAGAACTTCACAATAGACATACTCATAATGCTCTCAAAATTGATCTCTTTGAGAATATTTGGCAAAAAATTAGAAATCATAGTTAATTTTTAATTAGCATTATCTGCATTTGTAATTTATCATTTCACATTTTCTATGTAATTTGAATTATTGCTAATTTAATGCATTCAACGAAAACTATTAGTTTTTAATTTTTGAAATTAAAAATTTAATACGAAGTACGAAATTTATATTAACGAATACTAATTTTTTTATAAGTTTACAAAATAAAATTAGAAAATATGTGGATTAAAAAAAATAAAGTTAATTGAGTTGATAATGTGGATGATAGATATATTAATTATTTATTGGTTAAGAATAGGTTAGGATATGAATGTTTGTGTGGGTAAAAAATTGAGTGTAGTGAGATGAGTTGAGGTGAATGAGTAAAAAACTAATTAAATATTTCGGAGATGATTGGAGATAGGTTGGTTCAGAGATGCTAATGTAGATGGTCTTAGAGATCGAGAATACAAGATCGGATACTAATAGCAACACCGACGTCAATTTATTTAAGTTGACGCAGACTTATATGGGTTATGTTCCACTAATTTGGTTCATGCATGCAAATAAAGCAAGTGAATCATACTTTTTCCAAAATCTTGGAGTCAATACTTGTCATGTCAAAGTCAAATCTTAGCTTGTGCAATTGCACGCACATTAAACCCAGTAAGGATCCGTTGTTGTCCCAACAGTCCAATAGCAAGGGTCATTCCAACTTTTTATGCCTGCGTGGCAAGCGACTGATCTCCAATTAAGTTTAACTAAATTTCGATTTCAAATTTTTGTAGAACCAATAATGTAAATATTTACTATTTGTCTTTCAACTATGCCGAATTTGTATTAGTCTACTTAATAAATCAAATAAGAAATAGTATAAGAAAAAAGTTGTCTCAAGGTATAAAATAATAGATGTAGAAAACCAACCGTATTTATCATTATTGGTTAAATATATGGTGTTCGTAATTAATTAAATTTCTCAACTTATATAATAACAAACTCTTTATCGGTCAGAAATTTTTGTTGATGTTAAATAGTTTTCGTAGTTGCGTGATGAGTATCACTAAAAAAGAATTTAACGAAGACCAAATTCCAGAAGAAAGTTCTAGGCAGAAAATGAAATATTCCAAACCAATAGATCCCAACTTTCCCAACACGTAAAATCATGCCCCTGATTCTAAATGATCTTCCATAATATTCTATCTATTGGGTCTACTAGTATATATTTGAAATTGATAGTATCTTCTAAAATGTGACATAAGTGTACTAACAAATATTTAATACGAATTTTTTAATAATTCTAAATTGAGATTTTTTGATTAAATTTAAACGTTGCTACTATGTATAAATTGTTGCCAATTAATAGGGGCTCTTAGCTCTAAACTCAAATGTGCTAAGACCACCCGCAGCGATTAAGGTTCTCGGCCAGGGGCTGCCACGTGTGGCCTCCTGATTGGAGGCGACATGACACGCGCGCCGCCCCCGCGTGTCAGCAGGGCGTGCCTCACCCCGACAGGGGTTCTTCGCCCCGGGCGACGTGGCCCAATCTGATATTTTTAAATTTTTTTTTTAAAATCCAAAAAAAACTAAAAAATTAGGAAAAATTAGGAAAAAATAGGAAAAAATTTCTAAAAATTCCTTTTAATATTTTTGACTATTTTGTGAAATAAAAAAAATTTAATAATTTTTTGTTAATTTTAGGCAAATTTTTGAATCCAAATAACGAGACTTTTCTGATAAAAAAAGTGTGTGGTCCAAATTTGATGTAAAAATTGTGTGGTCCAACTTCATTTGTAAATTCTATAAATCACTACTACCTTCATCATAATTTTTCACACCAAAATTTTTTATCTTTCACAATCTACATATTTTTCATTATGGCCGAGTCAATGTTAGAGATGGTAGATGAGCATTTCCGAGATGGGAAGCTCCGTGAGGCCTACGACATGTCCATTATGACATGGCATATGGACCTATATAATGAGAGGTTCAAACACTACCATGCCGCATTCCGCATCTTATTTGTTGCCGAAGATTACGATATGGTGCCCAACGCGTACAAGATCCTCGATCTCCCTAACTTCGCAAGCCCGGACACTTTTGCGCATGCTTTTGGTCGTGTTGGAAAGTTCGTCGCCCCCGAGAATATCAAATCAGCAATTACTGAGAAAGTGTACAATTTAGTCGTAGACGCTTTCGAGCTCCTCTTAGATGATGATAAGAGAATGCGGTTGAATTGTACATTAGTTTGGAATTAATGTAAAGAACTAAGCAACTTATGTTTTTTTAAATATAATGTAATATATTTCGATGTCATCAATTTCAGTTTTTAAATTTATGTAATTATTTCCAAGTTCTCATGTAATATATTTTGATTTTTATAAAATTTCTATTTCGCAAAATGTGGCACTTCGAAATTAAATTTAGCATTTTTTAAGTTACGCGAAAAAATACTCGATTCTGATACATTTAGCCGAATTATAAAAGAGCTGAGCTGAGAAAAAAGCTGACGTGGCGCCCAGGGCGTGCATTGTAGCGAGGGCACCACTGTGAGCTGAAAAATGAGAGCAGGGACATAGCTGACGTGGCACCCAAGGTGCGTACTGTAGCGGAGGCACCAATGCGGATGGTCTAACACTTATTTGATCGAGAATTGGCGCCTTTTTGGCACATCTAAATGTAGGACTCTGTAGTAGGGTTGTGCTTTTGTACTATAATATTCGCCTTTGTCAGTTTAATCGAAATTGTGAAAAATTCTAGATTTTACAACGTGATTAGTTTCACAAACTGGGATAATTCCGTATGTCTTTTCATTTGTTCTTTACCATAATTAAGGTAGATTGTGTTATTAGTATTTATATTTTGAATAATGGTCTGTTAGTCTACACACGCAATAAGCTTAGACAGGCTTAATAATTTTGAAGACCTGCTTTCCTATGATTTCGGTGAATTCTCTTTACCAAGCTAGTCCCTATATGAGTTGCCGGCTTTTCATTACTTAACATTTTTCCAGATTTGAGGCTCCATCCACTATTTGAAAGTTTACGGTTGTATGTTCTAGCTCAGTTTTTCTATTTGTATCTCATGCATACACAAAGAACTTCTAAAATCATATATTATTTGGCGATATCAAGATCTATCAACATACAATGATTAATTCAGTACCTGTATGCACAAATAAATCAAAACACCAAAAGATGAACCAAATCAAAGAAAACAATTAACAGATCCCCCCAATAAAACCAATTCATCGCCTTGTACGCGCTTTAATTCTATGGCTTTTTTATTACCATTGATAAATTTATGTCCTTTACCGCCGGAGCTTGGACCACACTTCTTAATTCCTTCCATTGTTTGGACATTTGGGTACTTAAGACCAATTCCAGGACTTGGACCAGTTTCCATACTTTAGGAAGCGAATTTGTAACACTTCCATGTGGGATCGAACCAATCCCAAGATTCTGCATGAGAGTTACTCCTTGTTATGACCCTAAGTCCGACTCCTGACCTTTGATTTGTTTTGTTTTGATTGATTTTAGAAATGTGTGACTTTTGTTCGTGTGATATGATGATGTCTTTATGACTAAGAAGTTCTACACTTCTCCTTTTGGTATGTTCGGATTGGGGGAGAAGTTTTAGGCCTTTTGGTAACCAAAATGACAATTTTGAGCCAATGTGGCACACGCCAACCTCCTTGGTGTATGGCCATCCATCTCAGAGAACTTTCTGGTGATTTTCGACCAACTTGGCATCCGCCATCTTTTCATGGCATATGCCATCAAGCACAGCCCTGCACACTTCACTTCAAAATTCCATAACTTTCTCGTATGACCTCCGATTTGAGTGATTCCAATTCGAGGAGATTCCTAACATCTAGAACTATAAAGTTTCTGATTTGAGTTTTGACATTTGTGGACTTATCTGATAGGATCATAGAAGAGTTTTAGGTGCTTAGTTTTACTTCGATTCTCGTCGGTGATGGAGGATTTGACAAATTGGTGAACTATATGACTCTTATGGATTAAGGCTTGACTTATGGACTTATTAGAACTTAGAAAGGAGTTTGGAGTGCCATTGAAAAGATTAGAAAAGTCAAGGACCAAAAAGAGAAAAGTTCCAGCTTGCTTATGGGTGAACTTACCATTTATGGGAAGTCTTGGAGAAAATATCTAGAGGAGATTTTTGAGTGGAGTCATTCGCCCTCATCCATTTGAAACATTAAGAGAGAGAGAGGAGGAGGAAAACGTGGGAAAAAGGGGAAGAAGGAAAAGAGGAAGATCTTGGCAACTTAGAAGCTTAGATAAGTGTTTTGATATGATTTTAGCTTAGCTTGTGTAAGGTCCTTCCTTTGCCTTGAAGAAGAAGTGTTTATGTGAGGTTTTGGAGCCTATTATGGAAGACCTAGGTTAGGTGCTTGTGTTGAGTTAAGGTTGTGAATGGAAGATATGATGATAATAAATGTTAGATTATGCTTTGATGATGAGATTGGAGGGTTATTGTGTATATTTTGGAAAACTTTTGGTATGACCTTGCAGAAGAGTATATATGGTAAATGAGGTTTGGTTGATGATATGAGGAGAGTGTATGATAAGTTAGACTTTGATGTTAGATTTGAAGACCTTTGTGCATGTTTTACAGAACTTGTGAAGGAGTTTGAAATTAGGGACTTAGGTGTGATTTTTGCCATTTTTCTTGTGTTGAGAGGATGATGTTCGATAGAAGGTTGTTCTTATTGTTTAGTTGATCGCACCTTAGAAATTGAGCAACATGGATCGTGAAGTGAAGTATAGACCTTTTGGTGCATTAGAGCAACTTTGGTATACGTAGGGTGATATTATCCCTAACCTCTATTTTAGCTAACATTGTTTGTTATAAACTTGTGACTTTGTTTTGATATGATGATTATGTGGTGATTTGATGGATTGTGATTGTGAGTCTTTGATTTGTGTGCTTTGATGATTTTGGTTTATACATGGTTTTGGAAATTATGATTCCTTGGGATTATGAGGTTATATTTTTGGTAATTATGAATTTGCGTATGATATGTGTAAGTCAATTTGTGAGATGGCAGACAATGAGGTCTACCCGTGACCAACTGAGGATGTTGGCACATATGCACATATTTTTTTGGATACATTGGATTTGATATAATTATGATATGGCTGACAGAGTTTGATTATGATAGCGCTATAAGATATGGTATTCCAGTGTTGTGAGAGGGAGTGACACATTCTAGACCTATCCAAAGTTCATCCATGATATGATATTTGCGATGCCACATTAGGGTCGGAACGTGTCTATGTGTATGAACTATGAATTTTTCAATTGTTTAAATTGAATTACTTGTGATGTGCTAAATATTTTTTTTTGCAACATTTGACTATGCATGAATTTGAGTCCTTGCATATGGTTGGTTAGTTAATTATAGGTTAGTTTTCATATCCTTTACTAAGTACTTACAAGTACTTACCCCCTCCTCCACAGGTGACGGGCTTTGAATTTTGTTGATATCCGAAGAGTTTTTGTCTATTCAACCATTTAAAATTGTCATCTTCTATCGGGTTCCTGAAGCTTCGGATGGTATTATTTTTATGATCTTAGTAGTCGCTCCATTGTACAGTGTAGAACTTAAGTTCAAACTCTAGACTTTGTACATATATTTTGTAATATGTTTATGTATGTTTATATTATGATTATTCTTCCGCACTTTGCATTTGTATATACATATAAGGCTAGTTGGGCTGTGGCTTGTCGGTTTAGGTAAGCATGACCCAACGCCGAGTTAGTGACCCAGATTTGGGTCAGAGTTGGTATCAGAGCTATAGGTTTTCAAAGCTCTAAGTTTGTTAGAGCCTAGGATTCTTGAGTTTGAATTATGTGTTGTGTATAATGGAGCATAGAATTTATCTTGTCTTTGTCTTCTTCCGTATGTCGATCCTCATGTGCTTCTTAGTTAAGGGTAAGCAGTTTCTGAGATCCTCATGTGTATATGACTAGCATACATAGTGATCCTCATGTGTATATGACTAGGACATATAGTGATTCCAAATTGGCAAGAGGTAATGGGGAAGGCTCCCAAGGTCGAAGGATAGAAGTAATTTCTGAGATCACACTAACTGTTAGTGCTGTGAGAGATGAAGTCCCTCTGCCTGTTGTTAATGCGCTTGCGCCTATGTTGGAAGGGCAAGATAGCAACAGCGTAGATTGGGCGATATTGGCAATGGAGAAATTCATTACAACTTAGCAGGTCCAGATTGAGCAGAATGTGCTATCGGCTGCTAAGGATGACTTTTTAGGAGAATTTCTGAGGCTGAGACCGCCAACGTTCTCAGGAATGAAGGATGATCCTCAAGTCTTCATCGATGAGATGGAGAAAAAAAGAGAATCTTGAGATGTGATGGGACAAGAATGATAGAGCTTCCCTCATTTTAGTTGATTGGTGAGGCTGGAGTATGGTTCCAGAATGAGGGATCATATGCTTAGACGTGAGAGGTCTTTAGCAAGGCCTTATTAGATCAATTTCTACCTGAAAGTTTGAAGGATGCTCGAGCTTTTGAAAATACGTAGGATGATGGTAGATCAGTATGATCAGAGGTTCAACTATTTATCGCGTTATGCAGAATATTTGATCCCCGATGAGAAAAAGAAGGTGAAGAGGTTTGTTCGTGACCTTGACAATTCCATGTTCAAAGTCATAATGCCTCGTAGATTTGAGACTTATGCTGCTGCTATGAATTGTGCTCGAACATTACAGATGCGGGATGGTGATCGTCAGGCAGCTTCAAGCCAGTCAAAGATTCAGAGGATTGATAGGCAGCCACAGAGGAATGTGAACCAAGGGTTCAGGCCACAATAGAGGTGGTCTAGTGGTTAGTCAGCATCATCAAGGGGCGGAGGACTAGTTGGATGATTCGGTAGAAGAAATGACTTCTATAGACAACATTGAGCTCTGAGTCAGTCCAGCAACTCCAAGATGTGCCCGAGTTGTGGGAAGCAACATCTGGGGGATGTGTGCTACAAGTGGATCGGAGCTTGCTTTAACTTTGGCAAAGTGGGCCACCTAGTTCGAGATTATCCTATACCTGGATAGCATAGACAAGTGGCAAGCATGATAGCCTCGCAGTCTGTACAAGAGAATCCTCATCCTCAAATTCAGAGGGAAGCTAGTTCAAGGATTAAGGGAGTAAGGTTAGAAGGTGGAGGAAGCAAAGCGTAACCTCGTGTCTATACTTTAATGAGGAAAGATGCGGAGGCCAGCAACAATGTGGTTGCAAATACCCTTTCATTAGTTCATCTAATATGCGTATTCTCTTTGACTCGAGATCTACACATTCCTTTGTGTCATCCCGATATGTGCAATTTTTGGATATTTTGCCTATGTGCTTAGATGAACTTATGATTGTTGCTACACTATCTTAGTTAGTGGCATGAGTTGTTGACTGATTTGTACATATTAGAAATGGAAGATTTTAACTTGATAGTAGGGATGGATGTGTTATCCTCTTATCACGTGGTGGTAGACTGCTTTGAGAAACGAGTCACTTTTTGTCCATTGGAAGAGACAGAGTTTGAGTTTCAAGATGAGCAGAGGGTGATGATAGCTAAGTTGATTTTGTTTATGAAAGCTACTCAGTTTTTAGAGAGGGGATGTGTGAGCTACCTAGCTTGGGTGAAAGAGATCGGGAAGGGTGAAGTTTTGATGGATGATATTTCGGTAGTTAGGGAGTCTTTGGATGTGTTTCCCAAAGATTTGCTGGGATTACCTCCTGTGAAGGCGATTGAATTTTGCATTGAATTAGAGCCCAATATTGAGCTGATCTCTATACCGCTATATCGTATAGCTCTAGCTGAGATAAAGGAGCTGAGAGAGCAATTGCAGGATCTGTTAGATAAGGGCTATGTCCAGCCTAGTGTGTCTCTGTGGGGAACACCAATCTTAATTGTGAGGAAGAAGGACAGAACTTTGCGGTTGTATATAGACTACCAAAAGTTGAGCAAGATGACCATTCAGAACTAGTATCCACTTCCGAGGATTAATGATCTATTTGATCAACTTCAGGGAGCTAAGTAGTTTTTCAAGATTGACTTGAGATCGAGCTACTACCAGTTATGGATAACGGAGTCAGATATTCCAAAGATAGCATTTAGAACTTGGTATGGACATTAAGAGTTTTTGGTCTTGTCGTTTGGTTTGACAAATGCTCCAACTGTGTTCATGGACATGATGAACTGGGCATTCAAACCTTTCTTAGATCAGTTTGTGGTCATCTTCATTGATGACATTTTGGTGTACTCTGCGAGTCAAGAAGATCATGAGAAGCACCTTAGGCTGGTATTGCAAAAGCTGTGAGAGAAAGAGCTATATGCTAAGCTCTCAAAGTACAAATTTTGGCTGCAGAGTGTAGCCTTCCTAGGACACGTATTATCTAATGATAGAGTTTCGGTAGATCCTAAGAAGATAGAGACTGTGATAAATTGGCCTACTCTGACAAATGTGATGGAAATATGTAGTTTTCTAGGTCTAATGGATTATTATCGACAATTTGTTAAAGACTTCTCTATTTTGGCATCACCGTTAACCCTGCTAACTTAGAAGAATGCGAAGTATTAATGGTCGAAGAAGTATGAAGAAAGCTTCAGAGAGCTAAAAGATCGGTTGACGCATGCCCCTATGTTAGTCCTACCTTCGAGTTCGGGTAGATATTTAGTCTACTGTGATGCATCAAGAGTTAGATTTAGATATGTTCTGATGCAGCAAAAGAATGTTATCGTCTATGCTTCTAGATAGCTGAAGAAGCATGAGGAGAACTATCCAGTCCATGAAACCTTGGCTGAACCACAGACTTCCGACTCAGAACTCATCCTAATAAAATGGGTCTCATATGTATCTTAGCCAAAAACCTTGGCTGAACCACAGACTTCCGACTTAAAGCATTAGCTACCATATTAGCTTTTCCCGGATGATAGTTGATGGTGCAATCATAATCCTTGAGCAACTCCATCCACCTTCTTTGTTGTAAGTTCAAATCTTGTTGGTTTGCAAAAGGAAGATCCGAGAGTGATTGAGATGATAAGAAAAATTGAACTAGGTGTGTTGCCTAAGTTTTAACTCGATAATGGTGTGTTATATTATGGACTTCGAGTGGTTGTTCTGGATATTAGAGATTTGAGGAAGGAGTTGTTGACTCAAGCACACCAAGTGGTATATAGTATGCACCCGGGGTCTACGAAGATGTATTACGACTTGAGAGGCAATTATTGGTGGAAGGGTATGAAGCAAGATATTGCGACTTTTATCTCCAAATGTCTAACTTGTTAGCAAGTGAAGGCAGAACATCAACAACCTTCGAGATTATTACAACCTTTGGAGATTCTGATGTGGAAGTGTGAACGGATTACGATGGATCTATTAGTGGGACTTCCAACATCCTCTCAAGGTTATGATAGCATGTGGGTCATCGTTGAAAGATTGACCAAGTCGGTACATTTTCTGCTAATCAAGATCATCTACGATGCAAGTAGGTTAGCCCAGATATTCATTGACGAGATCATTCGGTTGCATGACGCACTGATTTCGATCATATCCGATCGTAGAATGCATTTTACATTGCGATTCAGAAGAAAGTTTCAGAAGGCTATGGGAACTCGATTAGATTTGAGTACGGCCTTTCATCCTCAAACAGATGGTCAGTCTGAATGGGTCATTCAGATTTTGGAGGATATGATGCAAACTTGCACTATTGACTTCGGGAGAAGTTGGGATCAATATTTGCCTTTGATGGAGTTTGCGTACAATAATAGCTATCAGGCAAGCATTGAGATGGTTCCGTATGAAGCTTTGTACAGGAGGAAGTGTAGATCTCTATTATGTTGGAACGAAGTTGGTGAGAAGCAACTTTTAGAGAATGATTTAGTGCAAGAGACTAATGAGAAGATTTAATTGATCTGACGAAGATTAGAGTCTACTCAAAGTCGGCAAAAGTCCTATGCGGACAAGAGGCAGAAAGACATCGAGTTTGAAGTGGGTTGGTAAGTTTTCCTCAGAGTGTCGCCCATGAAGGGGATAATGAGATTTAGAAGAAGAGAAAAGCTAAGTCCTCGATATATTGGTCCGTTCAAGATTTTGGAGAGAGTCAGACTAGTTACTTATCGGTTGGCTTTGCCACCATCTATGTTACATGTTCATCCAGTTTTCCACATCTTCATGCTTAGGCGGTATTTGCATGATCCTACGCATGTGTTGGAATTGCAAGTGGTAGAGATTAGTGGTGATATGATGTATCAAGAGAATTCGGTAAGGATTTTGGATCGTGAGGTGAAGATGCTTCAGAATAGAGAGCTTTCGATGGTCAAGATTGAGTGGGCTAATCGCACATTGGCCGAAGAAACTTGAAAAATGGAGGAAGAGATGAAGACCAAGTTTCCTCATCTTTTCGAATGACAAGTAAGTCGGTCTTTTTTATGCAAATTTAGGGAACAAATTTTATAAGGAGGGAAGACTGTTATGACCCTAGGTCCGACTCCTGACCTTTGAATTATTTTGTTTCGATTGATTTTAGAAATGTGTGACTTTTGTTCGTGTGATATGATGATGTGTTTATGAATGAGAAGTTCTACACTTCTCTTTTTGGTGTGTTGGGGTTGAGGGAGAAGTTTTAGGCCTTTTGGTGACCAAAATGATAATTTTTAGCCAACGTGGCACACGCCAACCTCCTTGGCGTACGCCATCCATCTCGGAGAACTTTTTGATGATTTTTGACCAACTTGGCGCCCGCCATCTTTTCTTGGCGTACGCCATCCACTATAGCCCCTGCACACTTCACTTCAAAAATCCATAACTTTCTCATACTTCCTCAGATTTGAGTGATTCTAATTCAAGGAGATTTCTAACATCTAGAATTATAACTTTTCTGATTTGAGTTTTGACATTTGAGGAATTATCTGATAGGATCATAGAAGAGTTTTAGGTGCTTAGTTTTAGTTTGATTCTCGTCGGTGATAAGAGGATTTGACAAATTGGTGAACTATGTGACTCTTATGGATTAAGGCTTAACTTATGGACCTATTAGAACTTAGAAAGGAGTTTAGAGTGCCATTAAAAAGATTAGAAAAGTCAAGGACCAAAAATAGAAAAGTTGCAACTTGCTTATGGGTGAACTTACCATTTATGGGAAGTCTTGGAGAAAATATCTAGAGGAGGTTTTTGAATGGAGTCATTTGCCCTCATCCATTTGAAATATTAAGAGAGAGAGAGGAGGAGGAGAAAAACGTGGGAAGAAGGAAAAGAGGAAAATCTAGCTAAGGTCCTTCCTTTGCCTTGAAGAAGAAGTGTTTATATGAGGTTTTGGAGCCTATTATGGAAGATCTAGGTTAGGTGCTTGTGTTGAGTTAAGGTTGTGAATGGAAGATATGATAATTATAAATGTTGGACTATGCTTTAATGATGAGATTGGAGGGTTATTGTGTATATTTTGAAGAATTTTTGGTATGACCTTGTAGAAGAGCATATGTGGTTAAGGAGGTTTGGTTGATGATATGAGGAGGGTATAGGATAAATTAGACTTTAGTATTGGATTTGAAGATCTTTGTGCATGTTTTAGAGAACTTGTGAAGGAGTTTGATATTAGGGACTTAGGTGTGATTTTTGCCATTTTCTTTGTGTTAAGAGGATGATGTTTGATAGAAGGTTGTTCTTATTGTTTAGTTGATCGCACCTTGGAAATTGAGCAACGTGGATCGTGAAGTGAAGTACGAACCTTTTGGTGCATTAGTGCATCTTTGGCGTAGGTAGGGTGATATAATTCCTAACCTCTATTTTGGCTAACATTGTTTGTTATAAACTTGTGACTTTGTTTTGATATGATGATTATGTGGTGATTTGATAGATTGTGATTGTGAGTCTTTGATTTGTGTGCTTTGATAATTTTGGTTTATGCATGGTTTTGGAAATTATGTGTCCTTGGGATTATGAGGTTATAGTTTTGGTAATTATGGATTTGCGTATGATATGTGTAGGTCAATTTGTGAGATGGCAGACGATGAGGTCTACCCATGACCAACCGAGGATGTTGGCACATGTGCACATATTTTTGGGGATACATTGGATTTGATACAATTATGATATTGCCGGCGGAGTTTGATTATGAAAGTGCTATAAGATATAGTATCCCAGTGTATAACATTCGCGATGCCACCTTAGAGTCGGAACGTGTCTATGTGTATGAACTATTAATTTTTCAATCGTTTAAATTGAATTACTTGTGATGTGCTAAGTGTTTTTTTTTGCAACATTTGACTATGTATGAATTTGAGTCCTTGCATGTGGTTGGTTAGTTAATTATAGGTTAGTTTTCATATCCTTTACTAAGTACTTCCAAGTACTTACCCCCTCCTCCAAAGGTGATGGGCTTTGAGTTTCGTTGACATCCGAAGAGTTTTTGTCTGTTCAACTATTTAAAATTGTCATCTTCTTCTCGGGTTCCTGAAGCTTCGGATGGTATTATTTTTGTGATCTTAGTAGTCGCACCATTGTACAGTGTAGAACTTAAGTTCGAACTCTAGACTTTGTATGGATATTTGGTAATATGTTTATGTATGTTTATATTTATGATTACGCTTCCGCACTTTGCGTTTGTATATACGTATGAGGCTAGTTGGATCGCGATTCGTCGGTTTAGATGAGCGTGACCTAGTGTCGAGTCAGCGACCCGAATTTGGATCCTACGAGGAGGAAGTAAACAAACACAGGAGTTGGCATAATAAGAGGTGGAAGCACAGATGAACAATAAAATGGTGAAGCAGTGGTTTCCTTGTCTTTTGGGTCAATGAAACGATTTTGCGATCTGAAAAACTGGTGTATACATGATGCTTAACTGATTCTGTTGGGCGATATTTATAGTGACCGGGTGTTTTTCTATATTTAACCTCAATATAATTCCTATCTAATTAGCATTTTTTTTATAAGTATATGATTACCATTGTTTATTATATATGTTGTTATCTTCTCTTTTGTTTATTTAAGTGACATATGTTCAGCACTAACATGTGTAATAAGTTTTCACCCAAAAAAATAAGTGCAATAAATAATATGTTTAATTATTTTTTAAATAAATGAATTTATACTTATTAAAAAACTGTATTGAAATTAGAAATGTAGGGTAAAGGGCCGGAACTAGGACCTTATGCATAAGTTTTTTTTCTTTTTACCAGTAAGTCAATGTCTTTTTTCTTTCTTTATTTTGGGCAACTTTAAATCTTTATGACATATTGCTTAGATAATGTCACTTGTAAAGGAAGAAAAAAATGTCGTATGTATTTTATTTTTCAAATTTTATGGTGTCAAATATTTTTCAAATATTTAATTTAAGTTGATTTCTGTCAAATATTCATATATTTATCGAGAACTTAAATTTGAGATAAACAATATGTCTAATAATGATAAAATTCTCTTCACCATAAAAAATACATTTATTTTTCTTAATCGATAAAATACTTTATTAAATACTTTATTTTTCTCGTGCCTTTTCTAATTTTTTGTATTTTTTAAAAAAATTAAAAAAATTCAAATTGATAGATTTTATAAAAAAAAACTTTGAAAAGTAATATATTGGTGCTCGGATGTCCGATTCGAGAAATGTTTTTTTGAATCTGCATAATTTTTTGAGATCTACCATAATACGGGTAAAAAAACCCGTTTTTAGGACCGGATGACAAGTTTTTTACCCGAGGATACCGAATTACGGGTTTTTTACCCTTAATCTGGTTGACAAAAAAAATCTGTAATAACCTTATTACGGGTAAAAAAATCTGTAATTCAATATCCCCGAGTTTTTTAACCCGTAATCCAGTTTGACCAAACTACCTGGACACCTTTTTGGTAATTTTTAATTATTGGGTACCACTTTGGTAATTTTTGGTGAATAGTAACACCAAACAAAAAAATTCAATAAATTTGTTTAGTTCGTTCATGCAAGTAAGAGGAGTGGGCTTCTTTCGATTCTTAACCATTATTATTCAGACACTATTAACTGACTAATTCAAATTTTAATCGAATAAATTTTTCAAAAATAATAATCTCTATTTAAAAATATTCTATTTTTAGTAGCTCAAACTATAAACCTATTATTTAATGTTTAAACTAAAACAATTTCTTGATTGATAGGTTTACTTGATAATTGGTGGTTGGATTTCTTTAGTTTGGTGAATGTATTAGCAGTTCGTTGTGAGTCAATCATTTTTCAAATAGTATGCAAAACACGACACTAAATTTAACGTATACGGTGATTAAGAAATTCTATGTTAACTATTACTTTTTTTAACAGAAATTCTATGTTAACTATTGTTGAGTACACGTAAAATTGGCTCTTCCACGTAAGTTTAACCTGTTGCGGAGGGTAGCCGGCCGCCAAAGAACTTGCGCACGCAAAGGCCACCCGGATTTATTTTTCAGTTTTAATTTAAGATCTTGTTTAGATTTCTAATTTGACATATATATGTTTTCTGTCTTTTAAAGTATTTTCTATTATATAAAGATATGTTACATAAGATTGTATATAATTTTGTAATTAATATTCATCAATTAAATTTTTTTTCTTATCGTGAACCGTGAACGTAGGTATTACGTCAAAGCACGTTATATTTTGTGTTTGTATTCTTTGTGCGATCTTATTCATTATTTGATAAATTTTTGAACAATTGGTAAAGGTTAGAAGATTTCAGACGACATAAAAAATATTATTGTGAAGTTTGGTGGTTCATCAAATTTTGAATTATGGTAAAAGTGTGTCAAAAATCTTCTCGTGCAATAAAGGATAGTCATTGCGTTCTTGGAAAAGAAACCCAAAAAAATAGAAGAACAAAAATAGAAGGAGATGAGATCTAAGATAGTGATGACAATTTGTTTGTGTTTGTCGGACAATGTGATATATAAAAAACGTGAATGAAGAGTCGTTAGCTGACACAAATTAATTGATCGAAAGTGTTCATCGAATTTCAAATCACTTTTTTAATGATATATGTTAGATTCCTAAGATTTTGAAATCCAAAAATTCTTTAACACGATAACCTTTGTTATTTAAATAAATTTAGATTGGTAATGAAAATGACATTTTGCGTTTGTTCTTTTGATGATTCTCCTATGGAGTTCAAAAATATTAAGGGAAAATTGTGCTTTACTCCTCTATAGCTTTACCGATTTTATTTTCAGATCGTGTGATTTCAATTTGATAATTTAGATCATGTAATTTGAAATCTTTAATAACATACGGTACATATTGAATGATTGAGTTGTTAAAATATCCACGTGACTTGATGTAGGCTATTACAACATCATTTTTATTCACATGACATAGTAATTAGATAAGTTATTTGACATGGTTTCAAGTAGATAATTACTCAGTTGATCCCAACTATTTTTACTTCAAAAATCTCCCATTTAAATATATCCAAATAACCCTTTCTCTCCATTTTTTGCCTTCCGACCATCCCTCTTCTTGCTAACCCCCGTCTTTCTCTCTCTCTCTCTCCCCTCTATCTCGAACAATCTCTCTCTAAAACCAATGTCAAAGATTGAATTTTTTCGCTCCCCGTAAAATACCTAGAACCCACATTAATATTGAGGACGTTGAGGTCAAGCATGTCAATATCGAACCTGGCATCAAAGAGTATTGGTCGTACACGTGTCCAGGGGCATTGATATTAGTGACAAAAACTGTCCAATACCGTCCTCTAATTTCCACGATGGCATCTCCCCGGTGTATCAATGGTTTATGAAAGAACTTGAATTGGAGAAAAGTGCATTACTTCTCATTGAAGGCAACAGCCTGATATATATACATCGACAAATTCTAACCTTAGCTAGGTATTAACTGGAACGTACTGGAACGTACTAAAGGCTTTAATAATGCTACGCTATAATACAACATGGGCTTTAATAAGCCCAACACTCTCCCTCAAGTTGGAGCGTAGAGATCTCGAATGCCCAACTTGCGAAGAAGAAACCTTAATTGCTGTGAACCGAGAGATTTCGTAAGGATGTTAGCAAGCTGGGAGTTGGTCCGAACGTGACGTAGGACGATATCACCCGATTGCACATAGTCACGAACAAAGTGGCAGTCAACCTCTATATGTTTCGTCCGTTCATGGAACACGGGATTTGCGGCAATGTGGATTGCAGATTGACTGTCACAAAATAATCGAACAGGCTGCGTGAGAGGAGCATTGAGGTCACGCAAAAGCATCTTGAGCCATTTAATTTCACAAGTCATGGCAGCTATAGATCGATACTCGACATCTGCAGAGGAGCGAGCAACAGTCAGTTGCTTCTTAGTCTTCCAGGAAATGGGAGACAAACCGAGTTGTACAAAATATCTAGTCAATGAACGGCGGGTGAGCGGACAGCTGGCCCAATCAGAATCACAGTGAGCATATAACTGAAGGTCACTGTCTGAGCGAAGAAAAATACCTTGACCTGGACATCCTTTCAAGTAGCAAACAATGCGTACAGCAGCGTCCCAATGTTCTTTGCGCGGATTTTGCATAAACTGGGAAAGTACATGAACACAGTAGCTCAGATCTGGTCATGTGATGAGCAGATAAATCAAGCGACCAATTAAACGATGATAAGCTTTTGGATCAGTATGCTCAGGCCCGTTGGCTAGAGCAAGTCAGTGATTAGGTTCTATCGGAAAATCAGGCAGTTTAGCACCGAGTAGTCCACATTCAGTGATGAAGTCCAACGCATATTTGCATTGAGAAATAAATATTCTGTCTGGGCCACGAGCAATACCCAATCCGAGGAAATACTTGAGGGTGCACAAATCTTTCATGTGAAAACATTGAGACAAATAAGTTTGAGTTGCTTGATCGAGTCCTCGTTATTACTGCCAATGATGAGATCGTCGACATAGACTAGCACACACAAAGAGGTGCCATGTCGATGCATGGTAAACAAAGAGTAGTCTGCATAAGACTGACGAAAGCCATATGTTCGCAATGCTGCAGCAAGCTTAGCAAACCAATTACGAGGTGTTTGGCGAAGACCATATAGTGACTTGCGGAGACGAAAGACCTTTCCAGTACCGCGAGCAATAAATTCGGGAGGGGGTTTCATATAGACAACTTCCGCTAAATTGCCATGCAGGAAGGCATTATAGACATCCATTTGATTAAGATGCCATGATCGTGCTGCGGTGACAGCAAGAAATGTACGAACGCTGACCATTTTGGCCACTAGAGCAAACATCTCATTGTAATTAAGTTTTCAGTTTGGTGATCTCCGCGTACAACCAGGCAAACTTTATAGCGTTCGATGGATCCATCTGACTGGTACTTGATACGATATACCCATTTACAGTCAATTGCAATCTTGTCAGGTGGCAGTTGCTCAAGAGTCCAGGTACCATTACGTTCAAGGGCATCAATTCTTTATGCATAGCGTCGCGCCAGCATGGGTCTTTCACGGCTTCACCAAAATGTTGTGGTTCACGTCCGAGTATAACAGCGGCAACAAATTTTCTGTGACCATCTGAGAAATTATTACTGGTTACAAAGTGTGCTATAGTATAGGCCATACCTGAGATTCGCGATTGGTGCGGAGCAGCAGTGGGAGGATCAATCAAGCAGCACGCACTGTGAATAGAGGCATTGTGTAGAATATAATCACAAAATTTTACAGGTTCTGCATATTGACGATGTCCTCGACCAAGGGGAACATCCCCTACCACATTTGATGTCTCGCTATTAGAGACCATCGGACCATCTGAAGGTAAGTCCGCCGAACCAATTTCCACAGGGTTGGCATTTTGCTGCCTTGAACCGGAGTCTACAAGGTCAGCACTCCCCATATCGAGGGCACTAGGAAGAGCCTCGACTGTAATAGGATCATCATTAAGCACTACTCTGGTGTTCGGAGAGAACAGAAGAGCCGGAGGGGAGTCAATGGTGGACTCCTAAAATAGGAATGTATCTTCGACAAAAATCACATCACGAGATACAAAGAACTTTTCACTAGTCAGATCATAGACATGCTAGCCTTTCTTTCTGAAAGGGTATCCAATGAAAATGCACTTGCGACTTCGCTCACCAAATTTGTCCTTGATGCGAGGTCGATTATGAACGTAACACAGACATCCAAGAGTGCGAATAGTAGAATAAGAAGGTACTTTGCTGAAAAGAAGCTCATATGGACTCTTGCCTTCTAACAAAGGCGTTGGTGTTCGGTTAATTAAGTATGTGGCAGCAAGAATACACTCACCCCAGAACTTGACTGGTAAGTGTGCCTGAAAAACGAAGCGCTCGACCAATATTCAGTATATATCGATGCTTACGCTCAACCCGACCATTCTGTTGTGCAGTATCAACACAAGAAGTTTGATGAATAATGCCATTGGAAGCCAAATAGGGACAAAGATCGATGAATTCCAGTCCATTGTCACTTCAAAGTGTTTTAACCTTCCGATTATATTAATTCAGCACCATAGAACAAAAATCTGGAAAGATTTTACCAACCTCACTTTTCTCAGCGAGTAAGTAAGTCCAGACAGCCCTCGAAAAATTGTCAACCACAGTCAAAAAATACCGTGCACCACAGGAAGATGGGATGCGATAGGGCCCCCACAAGTCACAATAAAGTAATTCAAAAGGTTCAATTGCTTTATTGATACTCAAAGGAAAACTTTATCGAGTCTGATTAGCTCGAAGACATACATCACAATTGTCTAACATGCTAGAAGAATCCATAGAGACTGGCAACAAACTAAGTGCCTTATTAGACGGATGTCCCATCCGCTTATGCCATAAACAAATTGAGTCTTTCACCACAGTATTGTAAGCTTGAAGAGCCCCCACTGCGAGTAAAATGTAGACCCCCGCATGCTGCTCACCCACACCAATCACTATCCTCGAAATGGGGTCTTGTAACACACACAAGTGATTAGCAAAGCTGGCCGTACACTTTGAATCAAAAACCAGTTGCGGAACACTAATTAGATGACAAGTTAAAGTGGGAACAAAGAGAATACGGCGTAATGTCAAGTGAGATCCAAATAGCACATCTCCTGCCTTTGTGGCTATGGCCTCATTGCCATTTGGTAAGCCAACGGAGCAGGGAGGTACTTCCGTTACATTAGACAAAAAATTCAGATTGCCTATCAAGTGATTAGATGCTCCTGTGTCCAAAATCCAATTGTGTCGAATGTCTTTACCGGATAATTTTTCCATTGCATTATTCTGACTGGGTTTGGCATTATTGATCACGTCAACTACTTGAGACCATTGCTCGGCCATCATCCACGGGAAAGCAGTACGATCTCCAATAAGTCCATCTCCTGTCAGATTCTCGAGGGACTAAGTCTGTACGGTATGAGTGGACTGATTTCTGCCATCTCGACCTTCACCTCGTCTTTGACTTGAGGATCTCCCTCCATGAGATCCTCGTGCTCCTCCTCTTCTGCCATGACTAGAACGATCACGATCAGTAGTCCACCATTCAGGAAACCCAATGAGCTAAAAACAGTCAGCTTTCTCGTGTCCCGATTTACCACAGTAGCTACACTCTCGTGCATCTTGTGAAGAGCATCCTTTTGGTGCTAATTTGGTCTGAACAGTGAAGCTCAAAGCCTCAGACCGATCATCTTTAGTGACAGCAACCATGCGATAGATTTCCTCATTCATCAAGCGAGCATGTGTCTGATTCAAGTTCGGCAAGGGCACCATGCTCAGTATGTTGGATCGGATCATCCTATAGACAGTATCATCCAGTCCCATTAAGAACTGGTATACCTTCTCCTTATCTCGCTCTTCTGTGAGTTCCTTGTTTGCGCCACACGTGCATCCACATGTGCACGTTGGGTGTTTACTGTAGGCATTCAACTCCTCTCACATGCCTCTCAGTCGATTGTAATAGGCACTCAAAGTCGATCCAGCTTGCTTGCACTACGCGATTTCACTCTTCAATTGGTAAATTCGCATGTCGTTTCCTACGGAAAATCTCTCCTTGAGATCATCCCACAGTTCCTTGGCCGACTCCATGTACGTCATGCTAGATCAGAGAGATGAGTCAATGGTGTTAAACATCCACCCGACTTGCATTGCATTGACAGCACACCAGTCATCATAATTTTCATCTGTCGTTGCCGGTTGTGTCACCCGACCATCAATGAAACCAAGCTTCTTCTTGGCTTTCAAGGCATTGCGTACCACCTTCATCCACTCGTCGTAGTTGTCTCGCTTCAACACCACGGACGTAATCACCACACCAGGGTTATCAGCCGAAGTCATGAAATACGGTGAGCTAGGGTCCATCATGGCAGGCTTGCGCACAACAGACCCTTCTCCCTTGCTCAAGCCGTCTTCTTTGATTGATCTTTCTCCGTCGGTCATGGCTCTGATACCATGAAAGAATTTGAATTGGAGAAAAGTGCATTACTTCTCATTGAAGGCAACAGCCTGATATATATACATCGACAGATTCTAACCCTAGCTAGGTATTAACTGGAACGTACTGGAACGTACTAAAGGCTTTAATAATGCTACGCTATAATACAACATGTACAACATGGGCTTTAATAAGCCCAACAGTTTATGTTAATAATCCTCCCCCTCTGTACACCTCCCACCGAAGGTGGATTGGGTCGTTGCCGATGGTGTCAACCGTCCCAGGACGACAAGGTAGGCAAGAAAGGCGGTGGCGACGAGTGGACCGAGGAGGACGAGGGAGATGGTCATTTTGGGGCTTTAGTTTCTAGGTTAACTTGAGAGATTATTAATCAACCATCACCAACTCAAAAAAAATCTAACTTGTTTAAACAGAGAGAAATAGGGGTTGGGAAGAAGATGGAGGGGAAAAATTATGAGAGGAAGGGTTATTTGGATATATTTAAATGGAAGTTTTTCAAATAATATAAAAAATAGTTGGAATTAATTAGATAATTATTATTTTAAACTATGTCAAACAACTTATCTAATCATCGTGTCACAAACAAAAATGATGTTGAAATAGTCTACGTGACATATCACAAGGACGTTTTAACTCATGACCGTATATTATCATATATTTAATATCATAAAAATTAAATTACGCAGTGTAAAAATAAAATTAATAAAACTGTTAATAAAATGTATTATTTTTCAAATATTAATGGAGTTTAACTTACTATTGTTATGTATGAAATGAGTAGGTCTCGGGGAACAAAATAGGTAAACTATTTTCGACGTGATGGAAAATTATGTAATTTATATTGTTTAGCTCCTAAAACTGCACGAATGTGATTTATCTTTTTTCTGCTAACATATTGTAACTTTAAAGGTTTCGTACCAGTTTTCAAATGTCTACCAATTATCGATTACTTTTCGAAAAAATAGTTTCTGTTCTTTGAAATTCATATCGTGCAAGGAAAATAATTAAGCAAACAAATACTTATTTTTCTTGGGGACATTAATGCATGTATTCTATTTAAGTGATTCATTTAATTTGTTGACATGTATGAACGTAGAAGCGAAGGAAACTAATTTATTGGGAATCAAATTGTGATCAGCTGGGACTTAATAATGACAATTCATGTCCCGGGATTTTTCTTTGGATCTTCATGGAATTAGTTCTTGGCAAAACTTAGGTTGTTACATTCTGCATGTCAATTGTCAAGTGTAATGTATTAGCCCTTACATTTTAGTGTCTTTTTTAAGAATTACATTTGTGGCTCATTTGTGTAAGGATCCCAGGATCAGTAAATTCTTAAGTGTGACGTTACAAGTACAACACAGAGTTGTTGTAACTTGCAAATGGAGGAAAGAATTGTACTCAATGGGCATATACACATATCTGTAAACATTTATTTGAAGTTCTTTATTTACTTACAAATCTTAAATCATGATAATTTTTTGGTTAGAATCTACCTTACTTCCATGTTTGAAATATCAGTATCTTGTGTTTTTAAGTTTGTGATGAGATGAGTAATATTGTATTTGGTTGACAAGCAAATGACACTCGCTAACTCATATTTATTTTTTTTTTCGGGTAAAACAGCTCTTTATTAATGGAACCATTGTCAACAGAGACAAAGAAACTACAAACGTGCGCCCAAAACTGGACCTCGACTCCTACCTAAGTTTCTCCACGATACGGAAACAACAAGAACCTAAACCCGAATATATCATACGGAAACAACAAGAACCTAAACTCGAATATACGGAAACAACAACAACATGATATTTATTCGTACATGGAGTTATATATTATTAATTCTCGCCGCATATATCACCACATTATAATTTGTCACTTGTCATTTTTATTAATCTATATAACATTTGATTATAAGAATTATGTACCCAATACACAAGAATTCTTTCAGAACATAAAAATTCAGTCCAAAATGCCTAAAAATAACTCAAAAAAAACTATTACTAAAACAAACAAAGTTATTGATACCATTGCATGGGCCCAACGGAATAAATAATTTCAGGCCCACTCTCAAAAAGGCCCATAAAGAGAAACACTCTTTCCTCAATTCATCCTCCTCAGTCCTCACTGACTTTTGCTTAATGCATCTTCTTCTTCAAAGTTCAAACTCCCTCCCGATGGCGCCAAGTCGCCAACTTTAACATTCCAACGGCATTAAAGCTCTCTAATTTCATCTGGGTTCTCGCTCATTTTACACGGATGGGGATTTTTCTGCTCGTTCAGACTAAATTATGCTACTTTATGTTTATGAGTTTTTCCTAATTTGGGTTGTTTCTTCAATGCAAGTTTTGAATTTGAGTTGGAGGTGATTCAAAGTCGCTGGTATTCGTACTTCGCTTACTCATCATTGCTTTTCAACTATTGTTTTAATCCTTCTTTATGTTATGTAGTGATCGGTCAACCAAAACACATGTACCCGTTTTATGCTTTTAAAATCACAGGATCATGTGTGAAAATTGAACAAACCAGAGAGTATCAAAATGAACATTTCCCAAAAAAAAATTATTCTCTGCACTGTGGGGGAGTGGATACCATGGGAACTTTCTCCTTGTCCCTATTTAGGGACAAGGTTAATTTAGACAAATCACTAATTTACTAATTAGGTTGATTCGCTCTCTATTAAATGTTTGTAACCATCCACCTAATTACTTACCTAATTACAGCTCTCTTTAATTATCTTCTCTCTCCATTAAATACATATTTTAATGCAAAACCTTAATAGTAACTGTCATTAGTCGTAATACAAATTAATTTTTTCAGGTTTGGATAGCCCATTCACTGTTTTGAATTGCTGGTTCACTGGTTTAGATTGATGGTTCATTATTTTGAACTAGTGGTTCATTGGTTTGAATTGTAGGTTCTTGCTGATTTTATTTCTTTGCGAGTTTGGATTGTCGATTCACTCGTTTCAATTGCTAGTTTACTCGTTTGGATTGCTGGTTCACTGGTTTGAGTTACTGATTCACTGGTTTGGATTATTGGTTCACTAGTTTGAATTGGTGGTTCACTAGTTTAGATTGTCGGTTCATTGGTTCGAATCGCTGGTTCAATAGTTTATTTCACTGATTCACTGGTACATTACTGGTTTACTGGTTTATTTTACTGGTTCACTGGTTTATTTTACTGGTTCACTAGTTTATTTTTAATACTTTACTGGTTCGTTTTGTTGCTTCACTAGTTTATTTTAGTGGTTCAAAGTCCTAGGCGAGAAGGAAGGTGGACAATTTTTTTTGAAACATGGGTTTAGGAGGAGAGAGAAGGAGAATTAATTGATAATTCGCGTAAAAAGAAGGAAACATTAACTATTGGAGTTTATTTTTTTTTTGAAACTGTTTAGAAGGAGAGAGAAGGGGAATTAAATGCTTATTCCCTAAAAATATGGAATCATTAATTAGTGGTGTCAATTACTTTCGGTCAAAAGTCGAAAATGTCCTCGTCTATTAATAACCGTCAAATCAGAATCTTTACAATTAGATTCTGATCTAGTGGTTCATATCGTAGTCCCTATTTAAGGACAACTCTCCTTAAGTCCCTATGGTATCCAAATTCGCATTGTGGGACCAAGGTAGGCTGACCTGTAAATCTAGACTCTGCCCGTTTGTGGACAATCATGAAGGCTCTCATTCCAAGGCGTTGACTTTTTGAGATTTGATTTGGAAATGTCTGGGAAGCATCTAACCTTTGGTTTGTCCTTATTGGCTGCTGAGGCTAGTCTTCTCCCTTTAAGCTGCACACAATTAGATCCACCTTTGAATGTGCATCCCAGTTGTGGTAAAAGCCCAGGTTTGTCTTGTTGTTAGCTTTTCTTTTACCGTTGACTTCTTCGATGAAATTGGATACTTCGTATTTACTGATGCGTACTTTGCACACATTTTGTCTGGCGGGTCTTTGCTTCTTGGAGATATAGCTTCAGTTTATTACACTTTAGTTTCGTTTCAGTCTGAACTCTTCATATTTTTCTTCTGTGATAGAAAGAGGGTTGCTCTGTTAGTTATTAGATTAGCGTGACTGTTGAACTCCTTGCAGTTTCAAACGTGGCTTAGACCGGGTCATTGGTAATAAAGGCAAGAGGATAATTGTGTATGAAAATATCAATTTTTATGTATATGTCTAACTAATTAGTCTGTCTTCAACTGTTGTTCTTCTATTTCTATCTGTTATAAGCAGCTCGGTTGGATTTGGTGATTCCATCAAGTATAGGTGGCCCAGCTGTAGGAGATTGGACAGTAGCTATCAATGGCAACAACTTTGGCTTCTAAATCTTCAGATGTTCATAGATGGAAGTACCATGTCTTTATCAGCTTCAGGGGCGAAGATAATCGCTTTCAGTTCACCGACCATCTCTATCAGGCGCTGCGAAGTAAGGGAATTGAAGTGTTCAGAGACAAGGAAGGTCTTAGGCCAGGCCAGGAAATCTCACCAGCTCTTCTTCAAGCCATTGAAGAATCCAGAATTGCTATCATTGTTCTCTCTGAAAACTATGCTTCTTCCTCTTGGTGTCTTGATGAACTGGTCAAGATCCTCGAATGCAAAAAGGAAAAGGGCCAAGAAGTTTTGCCTGTCTTCTATAACGTGGATCCATCAGATGTTCGGAACCAGAGAGGAAGCTACGGGAAGGCGTTCGATGATCATGCAATTAGATTCCATGATGATTTTCAGAAGGTGGAGAAATGGCGATCAGCATTGCGTCAAGCAAGCAACTTGTCGGGTGAATCTTACAGCAGAAACTGCTATGAATCTCAATTTATTGAAAAGATCATCGAGAAGATCTCGAGTGTTCTGAATCTCCCCTTCCTACACATAGCCGATAACCCGGTTGGATTAGATTCCCGAAAGTCTGAGGTAGTTTCACTTTTGAGGCTTGAGGATTATGATCTATGCATGGGAGGAATTTTCGGGATTGGTGGATCAGGTAAAACAACAATAGCCAAAGCTGTATATAACTTGATTGCATCTCAATTTGAATGTACCTGTTTCCTTGCTGACATAAGAGAGAGCTCAACTAGACAAGGTTTAGTGGGACTTCAAGAGAGAATACTAATGGATATGCTCGGGGATAATCTCAAGTTGGGTAATGTTCATCAGGGCATCTCGTTTATGAGGGACAGGCTGAGCCGCAGGAAGGTTCTTCTGATTCTCGATGATGTGGACAACTTACGACATTTACAAACATTAGCCGGAGAATCTAGTTGGTTTGGTCCTGGTAGCAGAGTGATCATAACAACAAGAGACAGACATTTGCTTGTTGCTCATGGGGTTCGAGGAATGTACGAGGTAAGAGGATTCAGCGAACATGAGGCCCTCGAACTCTTCTGCTGGAATGCATTTAAGAGAAGCCAGCCACCTGCTGGTTATACACAGCTTGCAGCCCGAGCATTGAATTACGCGAAGGGCCTGCCATTGGCTTTGGAAATTATAGGTTCTCACTTGAATGGTAAAGATAAAGATGAATGGGAATGCACTTTGACCAAATATCAAAGAAATATGAACAAAGATATTTGCAATGTGCTTCGAATTAGCTACGATCAATTGGAATACAATGAGAAAGAAATTCTTCTGGACATTGCTTTTTTCTTCAAAGGGTTATCCCTGGATTATGCTGAGAAGATTCTTGAGGCCTGCGGTTTCTTCTCAAAATCTGGTATTAGACTGCTTGAAGACAAGAGTTTTCTAAAAATTCGAGGCGGCAGGATATGGATGCACGACCTTATACAAGGCATGGGGAGGGATATAGTCCGTCAGGAGTCAGAGAGGGAGCCAAGCGAAAGAAGCAGATTGGCTTATCAAGACGATATTCTTTCGGTTCTTAGTCAAGATACAGTAAGTGTAGTGCCTGTAAATGTTGCTTCATGTTTCATAAAAATGCCTGGTTGATTTGAATCTTTTTCTTGAAAAGGGAACCAGCAAGATTCAAGGCATAGTGTTGAACATGCCTCAGCTAACAGAAGTGCAGTGGAGTGGAGAGGCTTTCAAGAACATGATGAATCTTAGGATACTCATCATAAGGAACGCAATCTTTTCAAAGGCTCCGTATCGACTCCCGAATTCTTTAAGAGTACTGGACTGGACGGAATACCCTTCAAGCTCTTTGCCATCCAGCTTTGATGGGAGCAGACTTCTCTTTCTCGACGTGGGTCAGGTTCGTCCTTTACATCTGGAACGCCGGTTTAAGGTATGTATGCATTATGATTTATGTCTACTCTCATATATAAAGAGACCGAAATGGAAAGATCTACAACAACTGATAACGATTTTCTTTTCTTGCAAACAGAAGTTTCAGAACTTAGCTTACTTAACTATCGACAATTGTAAATGGTTGAAGGAAGTGCCTGATGTTTCTATGATACCGGGATTGGTAGAACTCTGCGTTGACTTCTGTTCCAACTTAGTCAAGATTCATAATTCAGTTGGACGACTCGGAAAGCTGGAACATTTTAGCGCTGTGGCTTGCGTACAGCTCAAAGATTTCCCGGCAGGCAACGCGCTGAAATCTCTCAAGCTACTTAACCTTAGTCTCTGTCAGAGCATCACCAAGTTCCCTGATGTATCACAGTCAAAATATCTTGAAAGACTCCACTTGTCGGACACTTCCATTGATATGGAGAGCATTAGCATCCTGGTATATCTATCTACCTTGTATGAACAACACAGAACACTTGCTTGTGCGCTTACTCGTGTTTAACATGTTGAACTTCTGTTTGCTTGTGATTCCTAGGATCTGGACTACCCGTATGTTGTTCTTCCCGGAGTACGGATTCCAGGATACTTCCAACTTCATGCGAATGAAGAATCTGTTTCATTCTGGATTAGGAGAGAGTTCCCTTTATTGGCCGTCAGTTTTGCACTGTCAACAAACGAAGACCTGAGCATGGAGCTCTGTGTTTCTGTCGGTCGTTTCAAAGCAACTCTCAGGAAGGGGAACTTTCTCAGTGGCTCCTCTTACGTGTTGATATTTAATCTACCTAGTGCTTTCACGAAGCAGGACTATCGAGCAGTTAAAGCCGAAATACAAGAGGGTTGGGTTCAAGTTGACCTGTTTGGTGCTGTAATAAACGGCAGATCAAGCAGCAGTTCTAGAGATGAAATGCCGGTTGGTGGTAACATTATAAAGGAGTGTGGAGTATTTATATATGATCGAAAGAGCAGAAGAGACTTCAGCTTCTCTGATCCTTATTCTGGGGTTTCTGGTATGAGTTGTTCCAATCTCGCTGAAGTGAAACAATCAGAAAAATCTCTGCAAACGGTTATTGCAGAAGATGCTCCTGTCAGCTCCTCCTCTTCTTATTTCTTGAACACTGTGAAGAGGCTGCTGACATTTAGAAAGCGGAAGGCGGGCAGCAACTCCCACGACATGTGGAAATCAAGAGACCGTTCGATTTCTTCTCAAAAGAGAATGGACCGTTGGAATAAGGCAATGGTTCGTGAAGTTGACGAGTATGAGGACAAAGACGAGAAAAGCTTCTTGATGTGATCATAACGAAGAATTTCGGAAGCAATGGCCGATGACATTTCTAGTTATGCATGCTATATCCTGGGGCACATTCTTGCTTTTCTTCAACTGCAGAGCATGAAGTGTGAATTTGTCTTCAACAGAAACATATGCAGAAGTTAGAGCACAACAACGATGCATAGTCGCGCACAACGGTTGGTGCTTCGGACGCAATCTGTGAAGTTTTACTGATGTTGGATGCTGAATCTACTGCTAAATGATCAATATCTGCTTTAACTAGGCTAATGTCCCTTGTCGGTCTTGGGACAGAAACTTCTTAGTTCACACTGAAAAGTATTATTAGTGTACATAGACATCACTTTGAAATGAAGTTAGTTTGTCAACAGACTGGAAGAACAAACAAAGTATTATGGATTAGATATACAAACTATAATAGAGTATTATTATAATTGTAGTTGTACAAACCCATTGAAAATTTATTATCGTGTATCAAATTGATGTTTTGAATTAAATACAGAAACTCTATTATTATTTCTTATTTTAGCAGCTTGGGACATCTCATGTCCTAAGTCATGAGCCTTGACGGTTTACGAGGTCCTTAATGTTGTACTTCACCAATAGCTATATATAAACAATTTAAATTAAAATTTTGTATTAAAAAATATATTATATTTAATTCGAGGGTCGGACCCTAAAAGACCCTATATACCCTATGGACCCTCAGGGTAAGGATATGAATCTAGTAACGAAAAATTTTAAGGGTCTAGGGTAGGGTATGAGTCCGACTTTTTAAACTAGGGTATGGATAGGGTCGTACCAATACCCTACCCGACCCTACCCATCGCCATCTTTATAATAAACTCTGGGATGCGGAAGACATAAATGTTAAATCAAAGTATAAACGAAGAAAATGTACATTTTGAGCATCATAAATTGACCATTTTAAAAGATAATAGAAGACATCTTGACAACCGGACTTTTTTTAAAAGCTATTATATTTTATTAATAATAAAAATCAGTTCTCTCGACCGGCCTCATCAAAATCTTGATTTAGTAAAATTCCTGAGAAAAACTACATTAAAAAAATCAAGATAGTACTACAGACAAAGTTCATTTCTGAATGCATAATTACAGTAAGCCCAAATTAACACCGAAAATCAAAACAACAGAATTTATTACTCAGTCTAACCCAATATAACCATGCATATATTAAAAAGTACATCAGTCATGTGTATTACAAGCGTATATTACATAGTACATAGCTGTGTGAGCGTTATTTCCTTTCTTTTGTCTATGGTAGTTATTTCCTTTCAAATAATACATAGTAAAATGTCTTTAAAAGAGAAATGGTGCATTTTTATGGTGACCCATTAATATTTGCAACAACCATTTTTGTCTTTTCGGATACATTTGGGCCATGCTTCGAAATCTCTCCAAATGTTAAGGTACTGGGGGCCCGGTGACCCACTCCTGGGCTCGGCCCAGACTCCGCTGTCTTCCCTAAAGTGCGGATACTGTGCCCCTTGTTACCGACTGGGCTTGGCCCAGACTCTTTAATCTCTCCTAGGGTTTGAGCATTTTGGTAACTGTGGCCCACACCAGGGCTCGGCCCAGACTTTTCCTCTTGGTCAAGGAACCGGCTAGGGTTGGTATCAGCATTAACCTTAATAAGCCTTGGAGAGTAGCTCAATGACCTTGCTTCTATGAAACTGAAGTTGCTTATGAGGAAGAGAGTACTTATAATAATAGCTGAAAGGATGGCTAGGTGCTTGAATTGGGCAGCCATTTAATTTTGGGGATTGGGACTTTTTTTGTTGTTGTTGGTAGTAATGAAGAATACTCTATAGCCAATTTGAAGAATATTGGATTTCTTGGGGATGAGTACATTTGTCAGTTCTAGTAGCGGTATTTATAGGGTTCTATTAGGTAGAGTTTTGGAGCTTGAAGTAAGTTTGGGGCATGTATACAGATGAAATCGTGTGAGTGATAATGAGTGATAATGAATCTGGAGATTAATTTTTACTATACAATACTAAATTTTTTATATTTTATATATTTATAAACAAATTCATCTACTCTCAATTTTTTTGGGTCATACATCTACCCTCCATTAGTATCACGTAATTTTAAATTGGAAGATTCAACAAGTTATGAATGGCTACCGTCAGTTGTGCATTTGTTCCAATGTTTCTGACTTCAGCCGGAGGTTTGAACAGTGAAAACTGGGAACCAGTAGCTACCACCACTGATTCATTAGCACATGGAAAGATATACAGAGACTACCACTATGGAAAATAATGAATATCCAATGTACTTTGTATTGTTTTTATAAAAACTGTTATCAAAACATTTGTTGGATTTAACTTTGAATAATAATAAAATTTCTTCAACATATATTTAATATTATATTTTTAATTATTCCAACTCAAAATATTTTGATTAAGTTAAAATACATCTTCTTATGACAATTTATTTAAGTTGACGCAGACTTATATGGGTTATTTTCCACTAATTTGGTTCATGCATGCAAATAAAGCAAGTGAATCATACTTTTTTCCAAAATCTTGGAGACGTATTTGTCATGTCAAAGTCCAACCTTAGCTTGTGTTATTTCCATGCACGCACAAGAAACCCAGAAACTATTCTTTGTTGTCCCAACAGTCCAATAGCAAGTGTAATTCCACCATTTTTATACCTGCGTGGCAAACGACTGATCCCGTTATAACTACCTTTAATTAGTTCTACAATCATCTGCACAGGGTCCTATAAATTGGCCTTATAATTAATTAATTGATTAAATTTCTCAACTTATATAATAACAAACTTTTTATCGGTAAAAATTTTGTGTTGATGTGAAATAGTTTTCGTAGTTGCGTGATGAGTGTCACTAAAAGGAATTTAACGAAGACCGAATTCCAGAAGAAAGTTCTAGGTAGAAAATGAAATGTTCCAAACCAATAGATCCCAAGTTTCACAAGACGTAAAATCATGCCCCAAGATTCTGAATGATCTTCCATAATATTATACTTATCGGGTCTACTAGTATAAACTCGAACTTGATAGTATTTTTAAAATTTGATATAAAATTACCAATAAGTGTTTAATACTAACACAATTTAAAGTATTTAATACTTATACCAACAAATATTTAATACTAAATTGAGATTTCTTGTTTAAACTAAAATAATCAGTTAATCTAAGTGTTTGTTGTTGATATGTATAAATTGTTGCTAATTAATAGGTGCTCTAAACTCTATACTCAGATGTGCTTACAATTATTTGATCGCTATAGAATTGGCGGGTTATTCTCTTATTGGCATATTTAAATGTAGGACTGTGTAGTAAGGTTGTGTTTTTCTTACAACAATATTCGTCGTTGTCAGTATAATCGAAATTGTGGAAAATTCTAGATTTGACAACATGATTAGTTTCATGAACTGGGTTAATTCCGTATGTCTTTTGATTTGTTCTTTACCATAATTAAGGTGGATTGCGTTATTTGTATTTATTTTTTGAAAATGGTCTGTTAGTCTACACACGCAATAAGGTTTGACATGCTTAATAATCTTGAAGACTTACTTTCCGACGATTTCGGTGAATTCTCTTAACCAAGCTAGTCCGTATATGAGTTGCCGGCTTTTCATTAATTAATATTTTTCCAGATTGGAGGCTTCATCCACTATTTGAAATCTTACGGTTTTTTGTTCTAGCTCAGTTTTTCTATCTGCATCTCATGCATGCACAAAGAACTTCTAAATCATATATTATTCGCCGGATATCAATATTTATCAACATATACTGATTAATTCAGTACTTCTATACACAAATAAATCAAAACACAAAAAGATGAACCAAATCAAAGAAAAAAATTAACAGATCCCCACAATAAAACCAATGCATTGCCTTGTACGCGGTTTCTTTCTATGGCTTTTTATTACCATTGACAAATTTATGTCCTTCACCGCCGGAGCTAGGACCGGACTCCTGAATTCCATCTATTGTTTGGACATTTGGGTACTTATGACCAATTCCAGGACTTGGACCAGAATCCATGACATTAGCAAGAGAATTTGTAACACTTCCATGTGGGATCGAACCAATCAAGGTCCTTGCTTCAATCCCAAGATTCCCCATGAGAATTACACCTACGAGGAGGAAGTAACCAAGCACAAGAGCTGAAAATAAGGAGCAATGCTTCAATTCCCTGGCCATAATAAGAGGTGGAGGGACAGATGATAAAGAAAATGGTGAAGCAGTGGTTTCTTTGTCTTTTGGGTCAAAGAATGGTTAATTCTGGTCTCGTTCGTTTTTATTTTTCGATCTGAAAACGCGTGTATATATGATGCTCAATTAGTTCTGTTAGATGATATTTATAGTGAATTGAGTTATTTTGGAGTTTGAAATGGAAAGCTTAGTACAGTGAGAAGGGAGCAGCAATAATTTGTATTGGAACTGCTTATTAGATAGTTGTTATCTTCTCTTTTGTTTATTTTATGACACGTGTTCACCAGTACTATCAAGTTTAATAAATAATAAATTTGATTATTTTTCTAAATAAATAACATTCGAGTTATTAAAAGATCGTATTGGAAATTATAAATGTACGGTTAAGGGCTGGAACGAGGGACCTTATGTATAATATTTTTTTTCTTTTAACTGTAAGTCAATGCCATTTGTTTCTATTTTTATTTTGGACTACTTGTCCTAAATCTTTATGATTTACTGATATCACTTGTAAATGAAGAAAAAATGTCGCATGTATTTCATTTTTCAAATTACATGGTATTGAATATTTTAATTTAAATTTGAATTGTGTAAAATATTTAAATATTTTATTGATAATTTAAAATTGTGATGAGTATTATGTCGAATAATGATAAAAATATCTATGTTAATGCATTATCTTTTTTTAATCGGTAAAATATTTTATTATATTGTGAAAAGAAAAGTCCAACTATAAGATTTGCCTGGGTTGAACAGCCGCAACTTAGGCACCGCACCCTAGAGATCTACCCAGATTCGTCAAGAAAGGACAAACTCCCAAAGCTTCGCTCCGATAGGAGCAATCCTGAACCATGGTCTTCTTATAATTATACCGTTGTAAGAATTTTATGGGGAAATGATCGATATTGAAAGAGTACCAATATTTAATCACGTTAAGCTACAACTGACGAAGATACTAACCCAATGTCTTGACACACCAATGTGTCCAGAGATATGCTTCCCTTCCTCTCTTTACCATATTATTTGTGCATTTCTGTTTTTGGATTCTCTCTATATTTTAAATTACACCTACTTAATCCAAAATGACCCAAATTTCGTATACCTGTGACTGATAGAGAAAGGTACCCGGAAATAGTTATATTGGGTAGAGCCTTTCACGGTACAATAAGATATTAGCTAGGTTTGCGTTAGAAAGAAAAGAAAATGTTCAAATTAACCAAATATAGTAATACTAGGTTTAATTTAATCCATAAACTCATCAACCATGGTCGTCCATTCAATACGGATTACATTATCAATGGTCCATAGGTTAAATCTGCTTAATTTACAACTGGACACTTGATTCATATGGTTGTTCTAATATAATAAGCTCTCTCAAATTTAAGTCATGGAAACTTATTGTAGATATAAAAAAAGCTAAAGGTTGGAAAAATGGAGTAAATGGGAGCGGTGCGATAATTTGGTTAGTTGGTTCGTGCAAATATGAGGAGTGGATTTTTTTCGTTTTTAATTATTAATATTCGGAAATTATAATGATGATTAATTCAAATTTAAATTGTATAAAATTTGAAAAAGTAATATAGTTCTATTTAAGAATATTTTTTTCAATAGCTTAAATTTAATTCTGTTATTTATAATTTAAATTAAGACAGTTTTTTGATCGATAGGTTTACCTGATAATTAGTGATTGGATACTGGAAATCACGACACCAAATCTAAAGTCTTCGGTGATTAAGAAAAGTTTATTGTAACTATTTGCAGCAAAACATCTTAGAAATATATCGCAAATTTAAATATCTAAGACCACCACATCCACATTTAAATGTTCTGTATTTCCTGTAAACATCGAAATTGTTTTGCTTATTTCGACATTCTTTTTCTTATAAGTTATTTTGTTCTTTATAGACGAACTATATCAAGTTATATTTGATGGGTCATTTTTTAATAATATATTCATATTTATAAGGTTCGAATAGAAGTCAATTGTTCAACTGATACACGTTACGCTCACGTTGAAGGATTAATGCATATCCAAGGAGCTATATTTGGCGAGGCCGACGCAGTTGCAAGTGTTTGAGACGTAAAAGTTACATGAGATGAAATTCTTCACCATCATTTACTATTTATATCATATTTTTTCGGGTGAAATTACCATTTTATTCTATCATATAGTTATCTTATTTCCCTTTTTGAGAGAATTATACATGTTTGATACTACATGAGCTAAAAAGAGAAAGACTAGGTTGGTTAGAATATGATTTTGACACATTTGACGGATAATATGACCAATAACACATAATACCAACTTAGAATCAGCCCATAATCTTAAACTTGATCAAATCTTATCACTTGGGCGTTCTTTGTTAGGTAGACAGGAATTAAATGGTGCACAAGTCAGAAAATCATCACTAGTGTAAACATTAATATATGGGTCCTATAAGGAAAAGTCAACCAAGTAACTCATTCTTTCTAAATTGTTCAGGTGAATATCCATAATTGCTCTTTGGTGGGAAGAAAGCATTAGTTCATGTTATTTAATATGACCCATCTGCTTCTCTCGTCAAGACAAATCATGATTGACAAGCTTTTAAAATTTTAAGGTAATAAGTACTTAAATTTTCAAGGCTTCAACCACTGTTACAACTACAACTCCAAACTGAATGACAGAATCAAATGACTAATTCACTTCACTACTATGTAGTTACAATCCGTAACATCTGAGTATCTTTTTTTTGAACTTGTATCAAATGCGTACTTTATGTTTTGTGTCACTTAAAGGACCAACTCTTCTCTGATCCATGTTGACATTACTTATCGGACAAGAGCTGGGAACAGTCAACAGAAAAAGAAGAGCTTGAAGAAAATTTGAAAATGATATGTCACAATTATGACTTGTTATTAGTTAAGATTTCATCATTTTTTTTCAAATACCGATGAACTCTACATAGTTTATTTTTTTCTCCTATCAATTATTTAAATATTGTTAATTGAAGAGTTGGTCCCTTAAATGACACTAGAGCAAACCACAATTACTCATTCGACACAACTTCAAGAATATGGTACTAAAGTTTAGGATTTGTAACCACATGGTAAGTAGTTGAACTTTGAGGTTTTTTTTTTCCTAATAAGTTCATTTTCGTGAACATCGCCGAAGAATATTGTCGACCTAAGTGTACCTTGGCGACATAAATTACATGTGTTAACAATTCCATCCATGAAATCTTGGACTTGACAAGGCCTGGTTTACTTCTGGCTGGGGATATTTGCAATATCGACAACATATTATTGGTTATGTTTCTAATGTTGTCCTCTACCATTTTTTGATACATGAAAGTTTTTTTTTTTTTGTAAATGGATTAACTTTATAAAAATTGCAAATATTTATATCAAGAACAAAAGCAAGAGTAACAATTAATGTTATTCCTTCTATCTTTTAGAGATTTCATATACAAAATTAAATTTTGATGATGAACCTGCAATGGTATTAGACCAATGAAGTCATTCTTGAATCCGGTGAGTGATAACATGAGTGATAAATTCCTAGCAATATAATACGATGTAATTACTTGCTAGCCAAAATCTCCAATGAATAGCCCCGTAAAGTATATACCATACCTGCCAAGTGACCTTTGGTCCAGCGGAATAAGGGTGGGGAGGGGTTTGGAAAGTCCAGAGTTCGATTCCTGGCATTGACGTCCTAATAGAATAGGTATTAGTATAGGAACTAGAATAAGAACTAAAAAAAAAAAAGAGTACATACCATACCTACTTAATTATCTTACCATGAATCATGCCCAACCAAACACCCATCAAAGAGGTGATATCCTAATTGTGACACCATAAAATTCTCAGACGGCTAGCAAAAAAATCCCAAACACTTCTACCAAGTTGGCAAAGTAGGAAAAAATGATTGATACTCACTTTCATCTTCCATATCGGGCCACGAGAATTCCACGGATCAAGAATTATTTTTCTAATAAGTTTGTCTCGAGTGCGCAACTTTTCTTTCATGGCCACCCAAATGAAGCATTCAATTTTGAAGGGGATTTTGCCTCTCCATATTCTAATGCAAACGGACAAGGTTGGCACCTGAAGAACTAAAGCACAGAATTTGTTCCGTAAGACCGAGATGGAGAAGTTGTCGCCATGAAATTGCCAGAGTATTTCATCACTGCTTGAAGTTTCTAGTCTAATCTACTAGAGCACATTGATCAGATGATGCTCCGTCTCCTCCTGTGCTCGTAAAATTCATCGACGGTTATATATATATAAAGTTTACTGGGTCAACGTAGATATTTCTTTGCATCGACATATTTTCCCCACTTCTTTAATTTAATTGGTGACAAAATTAAGAGAATCTGAAGAAAAAGAGAATGTGGCAACGCGAGAAAGAAGAAATCACTCCAGGAAGTTGGGAATTTTCTGGTGTACTATTCCATGAATAAAACAACTTTACATCAGTGTTTATATACACAAAGAATACCTAATAAAATCTATCCTAAAGGATCCTATTTGGATAAGACCAAAAAAGGAATAAAGGAATCTTCAGCTGATTTTCAGTTGGACGTGACGCGTGGCAAGATATCCTCCTTGGATCACGTGACCAATGATTGCTGATAATTATCAATGATGTTGACATTATTCTCTAGGTGGTTTCCGTGTATCTTCCTCATGCTTCATCTTGGGTAACAACCTAAGTGGGCCAGCTGGGATCCTTTCAACGTATTGGGCCCAGAAGCTATTTACGAGCTCTATTGGTACGGGCCCATTTTCATTTAAAACTCTTCTTCCCTCCATCATCTCAAGTTGGTGCAAAAGACGTTCATCTTCTCTTGAATGCTCAGGTATTTGCTCAAGCTTAAATGGTCGCAATAGTCCCCCGCAAGCTAGACTAGAGATGCTTATCAGGCCAAGCTTGAAGACGAAATCATAGAACAAAATGGGAGCAAGAGGCTTAGTTAGGATATCAGCAAGCTGGAGATGAGCTGGGACATAAAACAGCTTGACCAAACACCGTGTTATCTTCTCGCGAACTAAATGACAATCTATTTCAATGTGCTTGGTCCGCTTATGGTAAATTGGATTCTCCGCTATGTGTATGGCTGACTTGTTATCACAGAAAATAGAAGCCGGTAATTGATGATCAATCTGCAAGTCATCTAGAACATATGTGAGCCATTGAATCTCACAGCTCAAGGAAGCAATGGCCCTGTACTCTGCCTCGGAAGAGCTCAGTGACACGGTTGGCTGTTTCTTCGACTTCCAACAAACCAATGAACTCCCAAGAAAAACACAATAACCCATTGTCGATCGCCTCGTATCACTATAACGACCCCAACTTGCATCACAAAAACCTGATAACTTCAGCTTTGAAGATCTCGGAAAAACAGGCCCAACCCTGGATGCCTCTTAACATATCTCAATATGCGATGCATGGCTTTATTATGCTTAATCAGTGGTTTGGAGAGAAATTGACTCAACTGATGAACCGCATAACATAAGTCAGGCCGTGTATGAGTCAAGTACAATAACTTACCAATCAATTGTCTGTAACTTGTAGGATCTGCAATATCTGGTGACTTTTATTCTTCACTAAATTGAAGATTATGAACCATTGGTGTACGCATGACCTTGCAATCTGCAAAACCAGCTTCTGTTAACAAATCAATGGCATATTGTCTCTGACATAAGTGAATTCCCTCCTTGTTACGAGCCACTTCGATGCCAAGAAAAAACTTCAGCTGGCCCAAATCTTTGATCTTAAGTTGATCATGAAGAAAGGTTTTGACTTCTTGTATTTGAGACATGTTATTGCCTGCCAAAATGATGTCATCGACATAGACTAACAAGCAAGTGGTGGATGCTCCTCTCCGCAGCCAGAACATGGAATGATCTAATTTTGCTTGAGTAAAACCAAACTATAGTAACAAGGATGTAAGCTTCTCGAACCACTACCTACTAGCTTGTTTCAATCCATACAACGACTTATTTAACTTACAAACTTGATGCTGATCAGAGGATAAACCAGGTAGAATATCCATATAAACTTCTTCATGTAATTCACCATGTAAGAAGGCAATATTAACATCCAACTGCTCAAGAAACCAGTTCTGACTTGCTACAACTGCAAGCACTAATCGAATTGAAGTCAACTTCACCACTGGAGAGAAAGTCTCAAGATAATCCACCCCAAGAGCCTGCGTATATCCTTTAGCAACAAGACACGCTTTGAAGTGTTATATAGTACCATTTGAATGACGTTTGATCTTGTAAACCCATCGGCACCCTATCGACTTCTTGTTGACTGGCAAATCCACTATCTCCCATGTTCCATTCTGATAAAGAGCATCAAGTTCATTCTTCATTGTCTCCATCCAACACTGCATTTTATTAGCCTCTTCGAAGCTGACAGGTTCTCTCATTTCATCAAGTGCTACTATAAACGCTTTATGAAATGAACTAAGGTGATCAATCGTCAACACTGCAGACATAGGATAAATTGACTTCTTACCAGAGGACACATCCTGCTGCTACGAGAGAGATTGGAATTGCTGGGAAATTGCAGCTGCTTGGTCATAATCTTGGAGGTATGGAGGAGGTTGTCTTGATCTGGTGGATCTGCGGAGATGTGGCTCATCAAAGCGAATTTGGGTGTCTTCACTAGGCATCTGTCCAGATGATGGGACAGGAATGGGTTGTATGATGGGAGTGGACTCATCAGAACAAGGTTGGGCTTCCTCGCTAGGCATCTGATCAAAAATATGACCAGGAAAAGGTGGCATTGTGGAAGTAGCTTCATCAAAACAGAGAGGACTGGCTCTGCTAGGCATCTGATCATGTTGTGGATTAGGATTTAATGGTGGTGGTTGATCAATTTGTGGAATTGGTAGTGTGGTTTGGAAAGGAAAAATGCTTTCATAGAACACAACATCTCTAGAAATGAAAATGCTATGTGAATCTAAATCATATATCTTATAACCTTTGACTCCTGCTGCAAATCCTAAATAAACTCCTCGCCGTGCTCGTGACTCAAATTTATGAAGCCTAGTTAATCTAGCTGCATAACATAAACAACCAAACACCTTTAGAGAAGACAAAGATGGAATTCTCTTATGAAGAACCTCAAATGGCGTTTTATCAAGTAGTTTTGCAGATGGAGTGATGTTAATAAGATGTACTGCGTGCAATATGCAGAAACTCCAAAAACAAATTGGAAGAAAAGCCTGAAATCTTATTGCACGTGCGACGTTTAATATATGCTGATGCTTTCTCTCAACCCTGCCATTCTGCTGGGGAGTGTAAGCACATGACATTTCGTGTATGATCCCTTTTGAAGCAAAGAAAGAACGCAACAAGAATTATGTTCCTTGATCTGATCTGATTTTCTTTATTTTCACCTTGAACTGTGTTTCAACCAAGTGAGAAAAATTTTCCAAACTGGTTTTAACTTCAGCTTTATCGTGTAAGAGATATACCCAGTAGCACGCGAATGATTATCTACTATGGTCAAAAAATAGTTGAATCCATCAAAAGAAGAAACAGAGTAGGGACCCCAGACATCAACATGGACCAAATCAAAATAGCTATTAACCAAACATGTACTCAAAGGGAAAGACAATCTTTTAAATTTGGCATGATGACAACTATCACAAGGACGTCTTAAAACATGTGAAATTGCAGGACATATCTGCTTTAGAACATGTAATTTAGAACTAGGGATATGTCTTAATCTACAATGCCAAAGATCAATATCATGCTCGATGTAGTTGGCTGCTATGATGGTGGCTACAATGTTGGTGGTTTATTGTTTGGTACGTAGAATGTAAAGGCCGTCTTCTCTCTCAGCAATTCCAATCTTCCTCTGTGTAACAAGATCCTGAATCTCACAGCAAAAAGAGGTGAAAACAAGTGAGACTGGTAGATCATTTGCGAGCTGACTTATCGAGATCAGATTAAAGGTAAAATCAGGAACCAATAGAACATTGAACAGAGTTAACGCCTAAGAGACTTGCACGGTTCCAACATGAGTTGCAACTACCTTTGAACCATTAGGCAAAGTGATATGAATATTGCTTATCTTTCTATGGTTCAAGAACCAGGCCTGATCACAGCAAACATGGGTTGAAGCTCCAGAGTTGAGTATCCAGACAGTAGAGTTCAGATTAAAACGATGCACATCCTGCAGATTACAAACAGAATGTATACCTGCAGATGGGTTCTTGAGCTCAAGTGGAATAGCTGTTGCTCCCGAACTAGAAGATCCAATAGCTGCAGGCGCACCTCTTGACTCAGCAAACCCTTGTGCGAGGGTGGTCTTCATCATGCTCATCAACCCATTGACCTGTTCTGCAGTGAAACCGTATTGACCACCAGCCTGTGTCTCTTTTGTTCCAGCAACTGCAACTTGGTGTCCTTTTCCCTTAGGCTTGTAACCTGGTGGAAAACCATGTAGACGAAAACACTTGTCTATCGTGTGTCCCTCCTTGTTACAATGTGTACAAACTGGTCGTTTAGATCCAAAACATTTATTTCCAAAACCAGCAACCAAGATCGCAGTGTCTTCAGTTGCCTTCAAAACAGGCACATCAATTGCTTGCCTCTCATGTTGAGATACTAGGTACATTACTCGGCTCATAGTAGGCAAGGGATCTAACATTAAGATCTGAGTTCTAACATGCTCGAAATTCTCATTTAGACCTATCAGAAAACCCATGATGTAGTCCTGATCTAGTTGCTCAGCAGTAATTATAGTTGCAGGACATGGTTCTCTCAGATCAGGAACACACGCATATATAGCTATAGGCCTAAACTGATGAAGTTGATCCCAAAGAGACTTGTATTTTGAAAAATATTCATTAACACTGAGGATACCTTGGCAAAAGTTGGATATCTGCTTCTTCAAGGCTGCTATCTTGACAAAGTCACCCTTTCCAAAACAATCTTTGAGATGATCCCACATGTCAGCTGCACTATCGAACCACAGCAAGCTCTCTCCGAGTCCTGGCTCAATGGACCTAATTAACCAACGGATAACAAGAGTATTACATCTCTTCCAGGATGAAAATAAGGGATCTGTCTTAGCAGGTACAGAAATAGATCGATCAACAAACACAAGTTTGTTTTTCGATTCCAACGACTGGGTCATAGCTCTAACCCACGAGTGATAATTCCTCTCGTTCAACAAGGGAGTTACTAGAATCTCAGCTGGACTCTCTCTAGGGTGAACAAAGAAGGGATTCGTATACTCTCTAGCTGGAACACGAAGTGTGCTATTATCCACAGCTGGTGCAGATGATGTAGGGGAGTTCTCGGCTGCCATTTTTGGTGTTTATTTCGAAGAAAAACAGAGTTTAATGCTCTGATACCATGAAGAAAAAGAGAATGTGGCAACGCGAGAAAGAAGGAATCACTCTAGGAAGTTGGGAATTTTCTGGTGTACTATTCCATGAATAAAACAACTTTACATCAGTGTTTATATACACAAAGAATATCCAATAAAATCTATCCTAAAGGATCCTATTTGGATAAGACCAAAAAAGGAATAAAGGAATCTTCAGCTGATTTTCAGCTAGACGTGACGCGTGGCAAGATATCCTCCTTGGATCACGTGACCAATGATTGCTGATGATTATCAATGATGTCGACATTATTCTCCAGGTGGTTTCTGCGTATCTTCCTTGTGCTTCATCTTGGGTAACAACCTAAGTGGGCCAGCTGGGATCCTTTCAACGTATTGGGCCCAGAAGCTATTTACGAGCTCTATTGGTGCGGTATCGGAACTCGATCCGAGGCGTGCTGATGATTTGCGTGTGTTTATTGCTCCCTGTCCATCTATGGCGTGCGCCAATAGCACCTCTGGCGCGCGCTAATCCTCTATGGCGTGCGCCAATGTTCTTCACTCAAGCACACTGGCGCGCGCCAATACCTTATAGCGTGCGCCAATATCACCAGCGATAGCACTGGGCAAGTCCGGTTATGTCGATCCTCAGGGAATTGAGTTTTTAGGCCTCGTACTTGGTTTATAAACTTGTTTAGGAGTATATTATGATGTTTGGTTGATTGGTAACTCGAACAAACCTCTATAATTCGAATCTAAAGATTTAAGCAAGTGAAAAGTCTATGAACTTCAAAATACAAAACTACAATCTGATTTAACAAACTTGAACAAGAGTGAGTTTGATACCATTGAAACTAATGTAATCAAACAACTCAGGGGGTTTATTATGTTCATATTATGATCCGAGTGTTTCATGAGCAACAAATCTACACTTTCGCACTA
>SOPF01012684.1:0-17767 GCA_012979155.1 Hypericum perforatum | reverse complement strand
AGTTCAGAGATTTCAGCTCAGATCACGACGAGATTTAAGCTTGAATAGCACCAGAAAAACAAATTGATTCTATCTTTTGAACCCTAACTCCCAATCTCAGAGATAGAGGTTTGTCATTATGGATTGCATCCCAGTCATAGATCCTCCATCATCTTTATCGACAATTAAAGGTAAAAGGTTCAAATAGTTTGATGAAATTTGTTCATATGGTCTGTCCCAAATCATCTTCATCGCATAACTACGTTTAAATAGTTTCTCATATGTATTCAAGTGGTTTGTATAATGTATTGAAATGGATTGGGTATGTATGTTCAAATAGTTTATTCAGCTGTGTTCAAATAGTTTGATTAACTATGTTAAAATACAACTATATTAATTTGATGAATCAACCAAAACATATTGAATGAAATCCTATATGATGTAGATACTGAACCTCCTACTAGCAATGAATGAAATCCTATTTGATATACAATATTGATATGTAATATTACATAGGTACATTTAAGTAGCTTGTCCTATATGTTCAAATATTTTGTCCAACTGTGTTCAAATGTATTCCCTATGTGTATTCAAATGATTTCATTAGTTTTTAATGTTTTCAATTATTGTAGTTAATAATTGGGAGGAACTGGAGAGAAAAAAAACTAGATACTCAAACAATTTGCTATGCTTCATGATTTGGAGGAATTTTACACTTCTTATGTGAACCAAAAAGGATTTAGTGTGTGTCCTTAGCATAAGACAAAAAATAAAATTAATGGCCAGAGTATCATATACTATGTAAGGTATGTGTGCAATAAGGAGGAGTTCCGTAAATTGTCTAAGAAGGTTAATATGGATGATGCTGGACCTTATAAGTAAAAAGAGGAGAGAGTTAGTTGCGAAGCATTTATCTATTTCAAGTATGATATGCATAAAGTAGCATTTGTCATAGACACATGGTTGGTGGTGCATAATGGCCATGTGCTATACTCTGCTGAGTTCTCGAACATGCAAAGATCTAGCCGGTCGATCAACTCTATTCAACAACACATTGCTGAAATGAATAATATTGCCAGAATACCACTCAGATCATCCTACGAACTAATGCCATTGAATGCCAACAAAAAGGAACGTTTAGGTCTCCTTCATATGGATCTAAAAAACTATCTTGAAGTTAAAGATATAAATTAATGATACATGGCAAAGCCACGAAACTACTCGAGTACTTTAGAACGAGAGCAACCAATAAAATATATTTTTTTTATATGAAGTAGGAGTGGATAGTGAAGAACAAAATTGCAAACATTTTTTGGGCGAACTAAATAATGAGGATGGATTATAAGTGCTTTGGTGATGCTATATACTTTGACACAATATCTAAAAATAGAAATTATCGATCATTAGGTATGAAAATTCTAACTTAAATGGTTGACGTTGGTATCATGATTTGTTTTGCAAGTTGTCCTAATATATTTAATTAGTTTGGTCAATTGTGTTCCAATGGTTTGTCTATATATGTTCAAATTGTCTAATTATCATTAATTAGTTTCGCTAGCTATTTACGAATAATTTGATTATGCATGTTCGAATGGTGGTCATGTATGTTTGAATAATTTGGCCATATATGTTCAAATAATTTGGCCATGTATGTCTAAATAATTTGGCCATGAATGTTCAAATAGTTTGTCCATGTGTGTTTAAATGTTTGTTCAATTATGTTTGTTATGGTTGGTCATTTGTGTTCAAAAAGTTTGTACATTTAAATAGTTTATGGTACAAACTAATTATGATTAAGACATCATGCAACACTCTTTATTGGATATAACAACCACTATATGAGGACTATTTTTTGTATAACTTTTTTGTTTGATGAGACACAAAATCATTTTAATGGCTGGTCAAGACCTTTTTAAGGTGCGTAGATGGTCAAGCACCACAAACCATCTTCATTGACCAGGACAAACTAATAGCTAATGCCATTAGGTCCAAACTCAAGGGTACGTCTTATTACCTCTACATATAGCCTATAATAGAAAATGGAAAGAAGAATCTCAGTCGTCTATACACATCAATGGTAGTAAATTCATTCTTTTATTTGATAAAGGAGGTATATGATGATGAAGAATTCAATTATGAAATAAAACTAATGATACAAGACTGTTTCAACTCTATTGAAAATAAATGGCATAACAAAATATACAAGTCAAAACAAAATGGTTGTCTGCGTAGGTTAGATAACACTTCACCGCTAGGATGATCATAACACAAATTGTCGAATCTTTCAACAACACTATAAGGTGGTATCTACAACCAGACACGACCTTACAATAGTTCTTCAAATATTTTAACAATCTTTTAAATGGTTGAAGACATGAAGTAGCTTAAGAAGAATTTGATTCCAATGATAAAAGGAACAAAAACAAAAATAGATGCAACCCATTACTGAATTTAGCAGAATCTATACACATTGCATGTATGAAAAGTTTCAAAAAGAATACAACGAGTCACCTGACTACAATATGGAGCCATAAATGGACAATAACCCATAAGTAAGTTGTTTATGATTTTAAGCAAGTTGTCCTACTATATTCAAATGGTTTGATCATGCATGTTTAAATGATTTGGTCAAGTGTGTTCAATAGTTTGGTCAACTATGTCTGGATGTTCTGATAGGTTTAGATCAAATGGTATGTTAATGTTTACTATGTTATTTATGTATGTTCAAATAGTTTAACCATGTATATTTATATAGTTTTTTCTATAATGATAGAATGGTTTATTATATTATCTCAAGATGATTTTGTTTAAATTGTAATTTGTTCATACCATTTATAGATTGCATCAAACATTACATTATTTATAAACCTTTGGTCAATTTAGTTTACATGGTTCATTTAATTGTACCCGATTATTTTAATATTTTGGTCAAGTAAAATATATTTTAAAATGGACGTGTGACATCAAATATTTTTCAAAAAGACTATTCATATAAAAAAACAAACATGATTATAGAATCTACTTTGATAAGGTGTATTCAAATGGTTGTCACATATATTTAAATAGTTTGTCAACGTACATTCAAATGGATCGTCAATATATTTACAAATAGTTTGTCAACATATGTTCAAATTATTTGTCATGTATGTTCAAATAGTTTGTCAACGTTTGTTTAAATGGTTCACCAACATATGTTCAAATAGTTTACATACACATGTTAGAGTAGTTTTGCCTAATATATTCAACTAGTTTGTCTCATAACTTACTCTTATCCCGCTCTCGCATCTGTCTCAAACTCACCATTAATCCCTTACTACTTCTATTATCTTCCATTTCCTCTCTCTGTCAATGAAAAAGGTTGTTGTCAAATAGTTTGCCACATAGTTTGAATGGATTATCAAAGTATATTCAAATAGTTTGTCAGTATATATTCAAATGGTTTGCATAAGCGTGTAAACTGATTTGTCAAAAGATGTGCAAAACTATTCAAAATAAAGTTCAAATAGCTAAATAATATATGTTCATATATCAAAAACCAACAGATGTTCGTGTGTAAATTTAAAAAAACATATATATGCCAATCTCCATTCATCTTTGTTCACATATATTTGTAAACCACGAGGTTCTACAACACTAATAATAACCTATCTATTCACCTATTTATGTGTCTTTTTTTCTCTTTAATTTGCTTCCATTCAAAGAACGTTCTCCCATAACAATGGTAGTACAAGGTTGTCAAAAAGTACCACCATATCAAAAAACATCGCCTTTTTGATTTCTAAGAGAAATGAGCATTTCTTCTATTTTTTGTACATTGGATTGATCTAATCATCTGTCCATGAGGAATTGTACAATTTGTACGATAGACAAGCATACAGTCTATAAGTAAAGCTATCTGGTTGCTTTGTAATGCAATAAATCTTGGGTTCAAAACACGCGCAAGAGAACATGATCGCACAAGTAATATAATGATAAATAAGATCTTCTCCACGGAGATAGGAAAACCAATTCTTTAATTGCCGAATTATGAATTCTTGAATATCAAGCTAAGCAAATTAAACTAAATGATTAGTTGGTGATTCTAATACTACGAATTGTTACACGAACCTAGAGTTATCAATCCTAAACTCGAACAACGATCAAAACTAAAGTAACAAAATAAAGCAAACAAAATCTGTGCTATGAATCAAGGTTATCAATCCTAATTCTGAAAACACAAAATGAATCAATCAAGCAATGAATAATTAAGAAGATGAATGAAAAGATAACTCTTGATTATACCTTGTTGATTGAATGATCCAAATTGTCGATTACAATCATTCGCAATGAAAGCAATGAAAACAAAAGCTAAATTGAAATTGTTTTCAGCAAAAGTTATCAAGTGTGTTTAAATTTAGGGTTTCACGCCTATATATAGCTGAAACCAAAATAATTAAACATCCAAATAGAGTTCCAACTAAATAGGAAATCAAAATACCCAAAATAGCCGAGCTCTAGTGCCTGCTAAGGAAGCAGTGATCGCTTGCCCTCACATCATCTTCATCCGATTAGCAGTCCTCCCTAAGCTAAAACCTCTCGACTCTCTGAACTTTGCCCTTCTACCTATGCAAACACATAAAGACTCGACAGAACCCCTTTCTCGACTCAACATATAAAGTAAACTAAACACTCTACAAAACACATTTTAAACATATACAAGACATGATCAAACACACATATACAAATGATACTTAGTAGACACATGTTTACACACTCATCACACCATCACACTTACTTCCTTGCTTGTCCTCAAGGAAGGAGCATTAGAAGTACCACATAAATGGCACCCTCAGCATTCTAACCCTTGTCAAAAGACTACCCCACAATTGCGTAGATCACACACTTGAGTATCATGAGCACGAATCACATAGACAATCCACCCTCAATCATTTAACCTAGTATTCACACCAATACTAAAAGGTACCACTCAGAGGGTCAAATCGATGTCATCTCATATGTATGTGGTAGTCAACTATCCTATCACTTGCATACACGTCCGGGGTCTAAGAATACTAGACATCATACTAGAACACACTCAATACAAGATAAAATGCGTCACGAGAGGGACTTTTCTTGGGTTTTAACAGGGCTTAGGGTAAAGGTGAGGATATATATAAATATAGGTAGTAGCTAAACCACCCAATCTGAGGATCTATACAAAAAATTTCTAACTCTTGTCTATTCAATGTATCTCCCTATATCTAATGATCACTCATCCTGATATAACCTAAATCCTAAAGACCAATTTTTTTACTTGCTCTATTGTTCCTTGTGCTTCTTTCTTTTCCTTTTCATATTTACTTCTCTTTCTTTCCACTTTCATTTTTCTTTTCATTCTTTTTCCAATTTTTTTCTTTCTTCTTTCTTTTCTTTTTTTAGCATAAGGTTTTTCTTTTTTTTTTTGTGGAACACTGCAAGTCAAGTCTTTACACATTTTCTGGTCTTCAACTACCTGTAATCCTCACTTAATCATTCCACCAAGCTATGCTACTATATGAACCCTTATAAAATTTTTCATAAAATGAGATCCTAATGCATCCTCGGATGGATGTCAAAGGTGGGAAGATGGTAGAGCAAAGGTTGTATCGTGGCTTACATATAGTAGTTTTAATGAATAGGCTCAAGCTCAACAGGTTAAATAAAAGATATGTAGAGATTTTGGCTCTAAGGCTCTAGGCTCATAATAATGATGGACCTTAGCACATTCTGCCTTATCGAATTATGCTAAGTAATCATCTAAAATTCTCATTGCCCGAATCATGTAAGCATCTCATGAATGAATGAGAATGATTGTCCTCTCCTTCGATTCAAAGTCACTTGTCAAATCCTCTAGTCTGGCCTACCATATGTAACAACTAGCCTAAATGATCGAGGGTGAGGCTGCTAAATGTTCCTACTTATTTCACTCAAGTTTGAGTCCTATTGTGACATGGGGTTTAACTTCTAACAAAAGTTCAAAATTCGAGGGGTGCTTCATCAGTTGCATAGAACATAACCACTTCACTCAAAAACACATGTCATATATAGAACATGACTTGATCACATGCACAGAATAATGATTCATGAATACAAGAAATATACCCCAACGCTTATCAAATACATTGTCCTCAATATGTAGAGGGTGCCCACATAACAACAAAACATAGCATAAATTTGAATAATAAAGGAAAATAAAGGAAGCAAAGAAAGGGATAGATTGAGTCAATCGAAGGGTGAAGGTGGTGGTAAAGAGCCAAGGCTAGTGATCGGTTCATCACTAGCGACTACTAGGTCCGAGAGGGTGTTGCCTGAATCTTAGAAAATATAAAAGAAAAAACAGAACAAAAATGACATACTTTTTGAGGGTGACACTATAGACATTATCCTAGAAATCCACAAACTCAGGAAAACTTGGACGAGTGATGCTAAAATATATAATTAAAAAGTGTAAGAAAAGAGATGATTATTTAGTTCTAAGTTAACATCGTTAGCTTGACAGTCATTTCTGATTACCGAGGTCTTGGGTCATCAAGACCCATGATCCTTGCAGGTCAATATGGATAGCTAAGTATACCTTTAAGCGCTCTTCGTTCACTTTGGATTCTATCTTGGTGTCATCATTGCAAATGTGGACTTGTAGTAGCTTTTTGTTCTGTTCATGATTCAAACATATAGATATAATAATAGGTAGGTTATTATCTCTATTCAAATAAGCATACCTCAAGTGACCTGATGGTGGTTTACATTCCAATTCTGGTGGTATGGTGGTGCATAGTTCTAATGTGGGCCATGGTGTATCATCTAGCTTTGGTGGTTCTGTGGCTTGCACCCAAAATGTTTGTTCTCTAAATTCATGGTCATTCATCACTTCCTCAATTTTTAGTATCGCTCCTAGCATATCTTTAGGAAAAGTCTCATCAATATACTCGATTACCAACTCGTCGATAATATCAACCCTATGGCAGTCGTGCTCTTCAATATGATATTTAACAGCCTTGAAGATATTAAAGACCACCTCTTTGGTACATTGAATTGCAACTCTCCCTTTTCTACATTAATGCTTGCTTTTTTCATGGCTAAAAATGGATGCCCAAGAAGGATAGGCACATCTTGATCTTCTTCCATCTCTAGAATCATAAAGTCAATTGGAAATATTAAGGTGTCAACCTTCACTAGCACATTCTCAATTATTTCTTTTTGTCTAGTGATTGATCGATCTACAAGATGAAGAACTACTGATGTGGCCTTCATGTCCCCCAAACCAAGCTTCCTAAATATTTTGAGAAAGACATTAAATTGATGCTGGAGTCAAGATCAATTAATGGCTTCTTGAATGTCTCATCCCAATAGTGCAAGGAATGGTGAAACTACCTGGATCGTTCATCTTGTGGGATAGATCTTGACTCAGAACAGTACTACAATCCCTGGTCAATGGGATGGCTTCAAAGTCATCAATGTTCTTCTTCTTCGAAATAAATTCCTTGACCCACTTTTGATAGGTTGTCATTTGTTCAAAAACATCAAAGAGCCAAATATTGATGTGCATATTTTTTAACAGCTCCAAGAACTTCTTGTAGCTTGGGTTCTGTAGTCTTTATGGGAAGAGCAGTAGAGGATAAGTCCTTTTTGGCCCCTATTTTACAGAGTTTGTTACAGACTTGTCTTTCTTCATTGATGTAGAAGTCATCGTGAGCTCTTCTTCCTCCTCATTTACCTTCTTCACTAGAGGTTTCACAAATGAGCTTATTGCATTCTTTCCCAAATCTAGCCCACTCCGAATCAGCATGGCCTTGTAGTGTTCCTGTTTGGTGGGAGGGACTTTAGTGTTACTGCCTAGTTGTTGCGCATTCAGTTATACTGCTAACTAGATAATTTGTACCTCCAGGTTTCTGATCATGGCTTCATGGCTGAGCACTTGCTTTTTTAATTCATCTTTGCCTCGGCAATCCTACTAGGTTGGTGCTTGATGTTGCCACTTTTTTTGATATGGCTAAAATTGCTGTCGTGGCTAAAAATCTTGAGCATTTCCACCTCCCAGAATAGGTCTATGTTTGTTGAGGTGCCTGCTGACTTATATTATTTCTCCAAGAAAAGTTGGAGTGGTTTCTCCAACCAGGGTTGTAAGTAGTAGAATATGGATCATTATTAGGCGCATTAGGTCTACTTTTATTATCCAAATAATTGATAGATTCAGCAATGAAAGAACAATTATCAGTACCATGTGGACCAATGAAGATTTTGCAGACCTGAGAGGGTGGTGTGGGTTATGGGGCGAATGCAAACTAGACTACCTGTGTAAGACCAGCTACTTGTGCTTAGAGAGCGGCAATCTGGTTGTTGTCCTGTGCACTAGCAACCTTCTTTCTTTTTGTGCGCTTGTACCACTCATGATTTTTGTGGCCATGGCTTTGATGATACGTAGATCGTCGGCTTCCATCTTCTTAGTCAATATAGAAGATTTTTGGCTCGTATCTATTATAGAACATTTGGATGAGTATCTATTCAGGAATCTGATGGTATGGGCAATTACAGAGTAGGCCCTTATACTAGTACCATGTCTCATACAGTGATTCACCACCCTGCTACTTAAATTGAGAAATCTTATTACATAGATGAGTGGTTTTACCTAGTGGGTAGTACTTCTCCAAGAAGTTTTCTACTAGCTCATCCCATATGGTAAAAGTGCCTCAAGGGAATGAATTTACCTACTCTCTAGCATCATCCTTTAAGCTTTACCTAAACAACTGTAGTTTAATACATCCAGTGAGACACCATTGTATTTTACAATTGAGCAGTTCAAATGTTTAGATGTGTTTTGCAGGATTTTTGGAGGGAGATCTCCCAAACTGATCTAGTCAAACCATCTAAATAAAGCTACTTTTGAGCTCAAAGTTATTGACTTTGATAGTTGGGTATACAATGCTAGACCTAATATCAGCCAATCTACAGTGCATCTACATACTCATATTGTTAGCTGGAACGTTGGCTACGTGTTGATCTGCCATCTCCTATAATTCTCATTGTACTGCAAAACTCAACAAAAGAGATCAAGTGTAGTGATGAACAGAGAAAGTATAATGCTTAATCTTAAAATCAAGAATAATGTATCTAATATTAAAGAAAACTAATTGAAATCTATCCCTAACAATGTCACCAAAAACTTGATGCGATAAATCTCAGGTTCAAAATAGGTATAAGAGAACGCGATCGCACATGTAATATAGTGATAAATAAGATCATCTCCACAGGGATAGGAAAATAATTTCTCTAAATTACTAGATTATGAATTCTTGAATATGAAGCTAAGCAAATTAAACTAAGTGATTGGTTGGTTATTCTAATACTACAAATTGTTACACAAACCTAAAATTGTCAATCTTAAACTCAAACAATGATCAAAACTAAAGTAACAAAACAAAGCGGACAAAATCTGTGCTATGAATCAAGGTTGTCAATCCTAATTTTCAACATACAAAATGAATCAATCAAGCAATGAATAATCAAGAAGATGAATAAAAAGACAACTCTTGATTACAAGATATGAAAATACCTTATTGATTGAATGATCCGAATTATCGATTACAGTCCTTCACATTGTCTTGAGTGAAAGCTATCAAGTGTGTTTAAACCTAGGGTTTCAAGCCTATATATAGCCGAACCCAAAATAACTAAACATCTGAATAGAGTTCCAACTAAATAAGAAATCAAAATACCCAGAATAGTCGAGCTGCTATGCTCGCTAAGGAAGTAGCGACTGCTTGCACTCGTAGAATCTTCATCCAATCATCAGTCTTTCCTCATCTCAAACCTCTTAACTCTCCAAATTTTGCCCTTCCACTTGTGCAAACATGTAAAGACTCGAGTGAACCCCTTCTCGACTCAACACACAAAATAAACTAAACACTCAACAAAACATGCTTTGAACATACACAAGATATCAAACACACACATAAATTATGCTAAGTAGACACGTACTTACACACGCATCACTTTGGAATATTGTGTAAGACAATAAACTCTTTTTATATCCAACACCCACTATATTTCCTTGGTAATATCAAATTGTATCATCAGATAATAAATAAAAAATCTTGTTAACTTCTTTGCACGCCTGATTAGCAACTCCTCCTTCTTAGGACTAACTGATATATTGTCTAACATATAACTTCCTTGCAACTCACAATTACTAATGAAAACTGAGAAGTGATCACTATAATGCCATGGGAATTTCCACTTCCATCATAAACGAATATAAAAAAATGACAAAAACAAACTATATTCAAATGGATTGAATAGTAGCTTACATATTTGTTACCCATCATGTCTTCAACCTTGTCCATGAATGGGAAAGACTCCTTTATAACAAATATGATATTGTCTAAGTAACTGTCTGTGTTTGAATGAATGTCCTTAATAACGGGTTAATTTGCCTCCAGCCATTTATCCTACATTTATATATGATTAACCAATATGAACTTATTAGTCAAAACCATCTAAACATATATCTACAAACTACTTCAACATACATATGGAATTCACTTCAACATGTATGTGTAAACAATTTGAACAAATATTAGCAAAAAAGTTGATTTTTACACATTGTTGATTTATGTAAATGTTTTATCAAAATAACACAAACACAAAATTAATATATAGAAAAAAATAAAAAAGAAAACTCACCATTAACCAAATTAGGAATACCAAATGATCTATCGCTTTCCCAATTACTGGCGACCCTTTGATATAAGCTCTAAGATACTAGTCATTCACACTTGTTGACTCCCGAATTCTTCTAGCAAGTATTTGTATTTCATTGCAAATCAATTATATCTCTCCATGATTTACAAAAATCTCCCCACTGAAAAATAGCATAAAAATATGGCCTTATCAACTAGTTTGCAATTGTATGTTCAAATAGTTTTTTCATGTATATTCAAGTGTTTTCTTATGTACGTTCATATGGTTTGAACATACACTTTCAGATTGATTTAAGCACATATGTTCAGATCATTTTCAATATACATTCAAATAGTTTGCCATATATATTTCAAACGTCTTACCACATACATTCTTAAAATAATAATAAAAATGCACTTATAAGATCAAGAACATATGTGTATGAACTTATGGCTGAGAGATATTTATATCTGAGTTGCATAGTCTCAAATAAACTCTCTATCATCATTGTTGAGCCCTACATAGACTTCTCGACATGTGAAACTACATCCAGGTACTGAATTAATTTATTAGTTGTGTCTTTGTACCTTATGCAATTTTTTGTAATAACATCTTCAACTTTTAGTACCTCAATCTCTATGCGACTATACTGATACGTTCCTTCATCCTCATGTCTCTTCTTTGACTGAGGAGGAGGATCAGCTTGACAATCTCGACTCTCTTCTTTACCTACTTTTCTCCTCTGCTTATTCCTATCATTTGCTCTGTGTATAAAGGTCTAATCTTAATGCTATGCAGGATAGTTCATTTTGGCAAGGATCCCTACTTACCTGCTATAGGAATAATTAGATCCTGAATATCAACTTCCTTCCCCTTCTTTCCAAAACTAAGCTTTTCAGTTACCTCATCTATATATGTAAAAAGCAGTTCACAAAAGTTTAGGTCGTCAAACATGTTTTGCAAAATAGAAACTTTGGGTTGACTTGAATCTCTGTGGGGTTGTTCATCATATTTGTCTAGAACACAATATTGATCAAAGAGTTTGTCTATCCCTAATGAAAAGGACGAAGGATCAAAATCCATACCTTTAAAAACACCAACACTCCTTACCTACACGAGGGTTGATAGAAGGATGCACCTTTGATATCTCACCTCTGATTTGATCACCTTTAGAAATACCATCTGCCATTCCCAACACATCTGTCGCGATGCTTAAAATGGATGTATTCTCACTAGGGTTAGCCTATCAATAGATACAAATAAATAAAGAAAATATGAGTACTAATCCAAGACAAATGGTAAATAAAAAATGAATGATATCTCAACATATGTTCGAATGATTTCTAAATAGATATTAGAATACTTTCTCAATGGATTTCACAATGGTTTCTCAATACATTTTGAAATGATCCTCAATACACATTGAAATAGTTCTCAATATATATTAAAATGATTCTCAATACACTTTGAAATAATTTTACCAAATATCTTTGAATAGTTCACTTTGTCATACCTTTTTGGATCGAGAACGTTTCTTCAAAATATATACTTTCATGCGAGGGGGCACCTAACAATTTCCTCATATATGATCTGTATATCTAAATTAGGATGTTTCTCTTCTCCAACCAACTTCTTCCTCTAAAAAATATTATCTTCTTCATCCAAAATAGGTTGATTCACTTATTCCTTTAAAGTAGAATATTGGTTACCCACACTAGACTCTCCTACTCCAAGATCATGTATTTTGGTATCATCTACAATATCCTCCTCCCTTATTTCTCTACCTTATTTGCTAGAACAAGCCTTGTCCACTCTAGGATCTTGTTGCTCTCTTGCTCCAACCCCTCTATCACCATCCTCTTCCATCTCATGTCCATCCGTATGAGGCTGATCGTCAACCTCTACCACTTCTTCTCTCTTTTTTTTCTCACTCTTCTATCATTAAACCCCTTAATGATAGCTCTTTTAGATAAATTTATGGTTTCATTCTGATGTTGAATTATCCATAATATCCAATAAAGTTGCAAAAATAAATTATTATGTTAGTAAAAAGAATTAATTACTAAAATATCACAGATAGATAAGAAGTTGAAATAATTTGTTAAAAAATGTTCGAATGATTTTTTAATATATGTTCAACTAGTTTCTAGGCATAATTTAAGTAGTTTCTCCACATATGTTCAATTATTTTTCAGTATATGTTCAATTGGTTTCTCAACATATGTTTAAATAATTTTTCAAACATATGTTCAACTATTTTCTTAGTACATGTACAACTGGTTTCTCAGCATATATATAACATAAAAGTCTTACACAAAAATAACAAAGAGTAACCACTTTATCTAATAGTTCTTCCCATTGAGTGCTTAACTAAGATGCGTTATGCTTGGGTGCAACATGTCAAGGGGACTTATCTGGCAGGAGGAACCACTTGTGGTGAGAGAGGAAGTGCAGCAACCAACAGATGGTATAATACCATGACGTGTATCTAAAATACGAATTAAACACATATAATTTTGAGCCGATTTGGTACTTTTGTCTTTAGTTTCATATTATTTTATCTAACATTTGAGTTTTAGGTGACTTATGAGTTATTTGTGCTAATTTATAGAAAAAAAGCAATTTTGGAAAAGAATTATACTTCAAGGAGGAATCTAGTAGAGACAACTTTCTTGGAGAGGCATTTTTATCAGTTTTGGAGCAGAATTTGGAGAAATCTATGAGATAAGAAATTCAAGATCTATATTTTCTCTTTCTATCAATATAAAGAATGTACAAATCAGTCTAAATGAGAAAATTACAATCGAAGCACTAAAGACTGAGCTAGTAGTTTTATTATTGACAAAATTGGAAATTCAATTCCTAACAAATAAGAACTCTAAGGATGACCCTTTTTAGGTCTTTAGGTTTAGTAGGACTATATAACCTATTAGTTTAGTTAAATCTAATCTCTTATTCTCTCTCCTCATTCATCACATTTTCTATTTCGTAGATTAGGTTTTATCATGAGTAACTAATTCTTGGTGGATATGAGAGAGGAACCCATAGTTGTGAGAATCTTGTTTTCTTAATCTTATTTATTGGTATTTGCTTATCTCTTATTCTTAATATTGTTCTTAAATAATTTACAATCTTGAATTTATTCTAGACTAACATACCATCAATTTTTTATTGGTGATTGTATTTAGGAACTGAACTAGGAGCAAAGTTAATTCAGCAAGGAACGGTTATTACCAAACTAAGTAACTAGGAATAATAAAGGCTAGTTTGTACATACCAAAGTTTTTAGTATAATCGCTAGAATTAGAGACATCTATCCTTAATGATATTGTCTTGTACTTATCTTGGCTTATGAGATGATAAATAATTAGTTAGGTGGTCGTTTGGCTAGTTGACTATAAGATTGTAGTGGTCTCTTTGCAGTTATAGGAGATTTACCCCTATTTGCTAGATGAATTTGATTATCTTTATTGATTTAGTGATCGACCACGTGGTATTCCAATCTTGAATCTACCATTTGTTTCTTATTGATTTTGCATTCATATTTTTCATATTTTTAGTTTAGTTTATTTTCAACTATTCACAAATCGCCCCCACTTTACTTTTTTTTAGTTAGTATTAATTAAATATTTATTCTTCATTAGATCCAACTTGGTATTTTCATTTATTTATTACAAATTAGTGAGTCGTAGATATCGGTTTATTTTGAGGAGTTTTGACATGCTCGTCATACCATTAGGTTCATGTTCCTACTATATGTCACCATTCTAGCAGCATTATGTAACCCTTAGTGTAGTCTTTCGTTTGCCATCTCAGATTCTCAGTAATGAACCTACACTAGTGGTACTGAATTCCATCGGACAACAGATTAATGAATGAATAGAGAGCAAGGAAGTAGCCCAATCCATATAAGATATATAATTGGGCCTAGTTCGTATATGTAAATTTCAGTTTGTTGAGCAATACCATACCTATTAAAGAAGGCTTCACAAATCTGCCTCATGCCTCCTCTATCAAATTTTTCAAGACATGGGTCCACCTCAAGATCATTGCATGGGAGCCCATAAGTTGATACACAAAACTATCTGGAATATGCATTAATAATTCTACATCCTGATACTTCTCAGGAATCAGCCATTTGCATATAATGTATATGGTTGTCTTCAATGTGAAAAAGGCAAGCAAACCTAGCACGTTTGATCAACTGGATTTGCTCATTGGCACCTACGATTCTATTTTTGCCAAAGAGTTTGTCATTCAACTCCCAGGTACGATTTGGCCTGTATGAACATATATCTTTTCTTGTCATCTGTAACATAAATACAAGAATAATACACTATTAAATTCAAATAATTTGTCAATGAATATTCTAATAGTTTGATCAGTTGGATTCAAATAGTTTTCTAATGAGTATTCAAGTGCTTTGATCCGGTAGATTCAAATAATTTACAAATGAATGTCCAAGTGGTTTGATAGGTTAGGTTGAAATAATTTGCCAATGAATGTTCTAATAATTCTTCATATATGTTTAAGGAACTTCCCCATGCAAATTGAAGTGGTTTTCCCCATAAAAAACGATAACACAAAAATGTCCAACTTATTCGTCCTCTCTCTCACTTATTCTCATCAAAAATCACATGTGAAAATAAATAAATAAATCTGGGAGAAAAGAAAGAGAGTGAGAAATCTATCTTTCAATGAGAAATAGCCCGGTAAATAACCCTTCCAAATATTCAAACTCTAGCGAACCGACTACCACTAGAATCCTATTTTATTGTCCAACTTATTCGTCCTCTCTCTCCAAAGTCAGTTTTCAGGCATGCGTGTTGAGGGTTGAAGGAGAATACGTAAAAGACAATATTACCCTCACCATCATATAATTCAATAAAACACGCGTTTTATTTTACAACTCATCTAAGGACCCATTATGAGCCCATTTCCTTATGCGATACGCAAAATTAACGCAATACCTTTGAATATAGCAAGTAATCCAATTGCCAATTGGTAATAAATTTAGAATATATCTTGAATTCGAAGATTGCGAATGGAGCAGTCACTCCTTCAAGACTCGTCTTCTTTGTAGGCCAATAGTACTCGACTTTAAGTTTAGTTGGTACCCGTGAAATTGGAGCGTGCCTGAAACTGAATGCAGAAGAATTGCCGGACAAATCTCCTTTGGCAGGCTCGTGCAATGGTTTTGCTGTGGGGATCTGATGGAATAAATCATGATATTAAATTAGTAGTTATCTTTAGTATTTTGATTATTGTTAAGAGTTTTAGTTATAGTAAAATTATATGTATTCGGTCTTTTAATTTTCTATAAATAGGAATTATTGTTTATTGTTTTAGTTGGTTGATTAATTAATGAAAAATTAAGGTTATTTCTTATTCTTGTCTTCATCTTGTTAGATCAAGGATCAAGACTTTATTGTGTTTTCCGGATATTCATAAAATCAACGGACTACCGATATCTATCTACGAGCTTCCACCCAATGGTGAATGCATGCCAAAGGAGACCTTGTCCTGTAACTCAACTGCATGCCAAGTCACCGAATTATGCGCTGGAAGCTGTTACTTAGAGACATTTTTTTTTACATAGGCACCATATCCGGAGGTACAATCCCGCCATTCACGAGTTCGGTGTTTGTAAGCCTTTCCACTACCTTTATTCCTGAATACGAAGCTTTCCCATGGCAATGGGCGCTAGTTTTTTTCAAAAGAAAATTTAGGCGAATTCGTTTAAACACTTATACTCTATACGGTATAAAGTTTTTTTTTTCCTTCCAAACAAGTTCATCTATTTCCGAATTGATGACAATTTAAGTCTTATGAAATCCCAAACCGATTAATTTGCTCAATGCCCATTATGTTAACCGAATTGGTAATAGAACTGTCCCTCCCATATATAATAAAAATCTCTCAATATCATACATTGTGCTCTTTACGTACCCAACGTGGTTGGGTACGATATCCACGGGTAGACGTATGTGAAATGACAGATAGACTTAGCGACGTTCCAGCTGATGAGAACTGCAGCAAAGGAAGTAGTTAATATCTTCATAGCAATTCTAGTCGTCCCTTGATGAAAATATTGACTTATATGGGCCTCTTGGGTCTTTATCCAAAGTGTAAGGACAAATCTTAAAATTTGGGTATCTGTGTGAGTATGATAGATCTAGACCAACATCTTGTCGATAAACATATAAAACAAACCATTACCTAATATTTCAAGTTTAGATATATCTTGATTCACATCAATATTATTTTCAACCTGAAATTTTACATACCGCTTGTCATTACTATAGGCAAAATCACGAGTTTTTCAACTTAAAATTAAGCCATTAGAACTTTATATTATTGAGTGAAAAAGTGAAAAGAAGTGCCAATATATTTTTAAATGGTTATATTAAATGTTAAATTTATTTTGTAAGTCAAATGCCGACATGAATAAGGCAGCTTGGAATTTACTCTAAGTAAATCAAGGTCTCGATTTAAATTATTACCTTAAAAATTCAGGTGCTACCCGTGGTTCATGTTGCTAGGAATAGGATTCAGTATAGAGCACGCGTTTTCTATTCAGGACAGACATGTTAGATAAAAATAGTAATTTCCTCATTCACCGCAAGCATTTCTCTTAGTTGGAATAACATGTTTCTATTAACCTCAATGACATATTCTTGTTAGTCATAATGGTATGATGTTGTTAATTATAATGATGTATTGTTGTTAATCTGAATAATATATATTGTTATTCTATAATGATATATTTATATTAGTCTAAAATTAACTTGTTTTTGTTAGTCGATATGACATATTTCTATTTATCTGAATAATGTGTTATTGTTAGTCTAAATAACATGTTGTACCCAGTTTAAATGACATTTGATAGTTAGTCTGAATGATGTGTTGGTGTTTTTCTATAATGATATATTCATGTTAATTTAAAAAATAATTTATTTGTGTTGATCTAAGTGGCGTGTTAAGTCCAACTGACAAGATCTAGATCTCCTCCTCGTCCTGGCTTGAGATTAGATGAGACTCAGTGAAACAAAATTCAACACACTTAGTATATAGCAAGGCATTTTGTTAGTAT
>SOPF01012683.1:0-16624 GCA_012979155.1 Hypericum perforatum | reverse complement strand
TTTTTTTTTCAAAACCACCTTGTCAATAAACAATTTACTAATTCAAATTGAATATAAATTTAATAAAATAAAAACTCAGCTTTATTGACTTTTTCCCATTTGGTTGACCCAGTCTAATTCGGATCAATCGGGCACTCGACGGATTAAAAAAAATGACCCGAAATTACTCTACATTGGCGTTCGGACCGCCGGTCCAACTAAAATTTATAAAATATTGCTTATTACTTGACCGACAAAAAGATTGTCTCCAATTAATGCCAAATCTACCGGTAACGGACTCTTATCACATATCTAGGAAATGAATGTTTGCTCCGATGCAACTCTACGGAGAGCATTTAAATTTGAGGGGTAAAAGAGGGGGAGGGAGCATATATTAAGTGCAACTCCTATCCCCTACTTTTTGTTCTCCAAGCATCAATTTTCATAAAATTCTGTGTCTTATTGCTTCCACTTATGAGCTGTAAATATGACTTGGTACGATCAATAATTTGTTTGGTATTTTCTAATAATTTTAATAAAATTCAACAGAGAGAATACAATATTTGGTATATTTGACAAATATAGGCCTGCCCTTTGGCAAATAGGGTATGTTAGCGAGAAAAGGGAATGTTTTCTCATGGAAAATCAGATCATCAGACTTGAAGCATAAGGCTAAGAGAATAAATACGTAACATAGAGATTGCGCCCATTGTCAAAGGACTGCTATATATGAAATATAATTCTAACTCTTTAAACCTATTTGTACTAGAACTTGATAGGGATATTTATATTAATGTATAACGCCATATTCAAGAAATGTTTGGATACGAAATGATACAAAAAGAGCCAAATATTATGAGCTAGAGGTGTATGGGCTTATTACCCATTTCCTTAAAGACGGTTTCATTTATTTCCTAACAGTGGGCAGTGTGATCAGTCGTTCTCAGCTTCTCTGGTCTCTTTGACCTCTTAACCTCAACATAAGCATTTACTTTTTTCATGAATAAATAGAAACATTTACCTGATCACATCACTTATTGCTTCTGTTTAAAAGTAGTAATTCGTGAGAAATATCGTTGCAAGTTGCGACCTCCATATGAATCTGCGAACTGGACACGTGTTTCTCTGACTATCTTGCAAAATGGAACATTTAATTGTAATTATTTGAATCATTTTATTATAGTTGGATAAGTTATTTTATTATATTTTAGATCATCGCGCAAAATTATTGATAACTAATCAAAACATTTTATTATAACTAAGTAACCTTTTATATTATTATTTGAACCATTGAGTCATCCGGGACATTCTTGAAAAAAAAAACACTTCTAGTAACAAATCCATGCAAATCTTACCTCTATTTCTTTGATATGCTGCCTACAGCTACACCTTTAATTATTTTCTTTTCTTTTTTAGCCTCCGATGTTTAAAACCAACTTGATAAAACATAGCCTAACTCCATCTTTGGCAATCGCCATCTCTATTCATTGCTAGATACTTGATAATTCGAGAAAGTTAATCTAATTTTTTCGTGATTCCATTCGGTTTTCAACAAGATATAATTAGTTGGATGTGCAGGCTACCAGATATCTGTGACCCGGCAATTAGAAACAGTCCGGTGGCCATTTAAATTCTGAATCACTGCCATCTCTTACACTCAATCTGCATTTTGTCCCTACTGCCATTTCTAAACCGTTTTACTATGGGCGAATGTTTGGTTGATAAGATGATGGTAATTTCTAATTTGTTTTTAGGAGTTGGTAAGTCAATTTTTAATTTTGGGAAAAAATTTTGTATGGAGAAAAAAAATTACTAAATATCATTCGTCAATTCCGAATTTTATGTCAATCCACCTAAATTTTCATAACGTTCATGCATTTATTATGAGATCGATCAAGATGGTAGACATTTTGTGAGCAATAAAGTTAGGAAAATTGTCAAGAAAGTTGGCTCACTTTACAATTAAAGGTGATCCACTTATTCAATATCTTAAGATTTTGGATTGTAAATGGAGATTTTAAAAAAATTACCTAGAAAATTCTCGAAATTATATAGTGGTCCATGCCATTTATAGAGACATGAAAATATAAACGGAAAATCTGAAATGCATATTTCTAGTATATTTATCGAATAAAATTTTAGCATTTAACGCGATTCTTGACCAGGGTAAACAAAACAATCATGTTGCCCGGAGATAATAACCATGGGCAAAATAACGATGGTGTGTTTTCATCACAAGCCATTATTTTCCCTTCTCTCGACTATGTTTTTGTAATGTTTAAACTCTAGATTAAAAATATCCACATCTCTAACCACTTGAAAATAAAACTCCATTAGATTAATTGCCAGAGGAGAAAAATAAGATCCAGACAAAAGTAATATGTAGTTTATTTTTGAACAAAAAGCAAATCGAGTCTCGATTCGACCCAATCTGTAGCCCAAACCCATCCAACCAGACCCACACCCAGCTCAATTTCAGACCCGTAGTCCCCCCATCCCATCAACCCAAACCCAAATCCAAGTCAAGCCCGGGCCCGAGAAAAAAAAAGAAGGCAAAAAAAAGAACGCCGTTGCCGGGGATCGAACCCGGGTCACCCGCGTGACAGGCGGGAATACTTACCACTATACTACAACGACCTTGTTGCTTGGTCAATCATGTATAAAATATATAAAGGTTTTCACCGTTCCTCTTCTAGTAATTCCATTTTTGCGTATTTAAAACTTTTTTACTTCTTCAGAAAAAAAAAATCTTTTTCTTCATTTTCGTTTGATTTCTTGTTGTAGTGAAATATTTTATTTCTCTTAAATTTGAACCGGAGCTCATAATAACTACTACGCATATATTGACTACGAGAAAAAAAGAATTGACAAAGAGAAATTGATTTGGGAAATTGAATTTTAAATTATTAAGTATTTGTAAGAAATGAAACCGACCGACACTACAAACGATATATGTTCGGAAACTATATATCCAGTAATGAGCCAATTTCATTATTGGTTATAAACAAAAAGTTATATTTATTTATTTCTCGCCATTATATATTCTCATTATTGTTCATAAAGAAAGGGTCATTCCATAGTCTCAATAATATTGCATTTTCACTTAACTGTGAGATTATTCAGGTATAAAGTATCACCTTGGAAATATAACTCAGGCATAAGTTGGTCCATTCATTTTCGTTCATGTGTTTGAGATGGCACCGCCGTGCTATTGACACTATCTGCAACGAGGGTCAGCTTAAGTTGTTCCAAGTCGAAGCTCAACTTAAGCCAGGACAAGTCATTGCCATCTACGCACCATCTCTTCTCAGGTAAGCAGCAAACGTGTAAAAGAATTCACGAGCAACGTTCAATTCGTAAAAATATTGGAAACACGATTCTTAGTTGTCGAAAATTTTAATGACAATTGTAAAATTTAGAGCTGGCATACCTGGAATATACGTTATTTAGAGACTGCCGTGAGAAGAAGTCTTAGGAAAAAAGTTTTACGAACCTTAAAATGGTCCTGTTAAAACAACAAAACAGTGAACGGTTTCATTTGCATGCACTTTTTGGTCCAATTCCTACTATTTGGCTTTAGTTTAATGTCTTATTGTTTCAAGACCAATTTACAAATTTGAAAAACTTTACCCTTATGGTTTTCAAGTCGACCTGCTTCCATGGCCCCCAAACTAAACTGCTTAGGCGCCAAAAAAAATAAATCTGAGCCCACAAAATCTAAAAGAAAAACAGCTTGGGAATTGAACCGGATCGCTCGCGTGAATCGTGATAGACGAAAATACTTACCACTCTCCTACAACAACCTGTTATTACAAAAACAGATTTTCCAAATAATAATCAGTATAACGTCAAGGGTAAAACTGATTTTTTTTTTTCACTCGCCGCTTCACGTAATTCCCCCTTTTTTTTTCTTTCATGTTTTCATTCCAACGACTGCATGGAGTTGTAAAGTTACCGCAGCATATTATCGCTGAACAGGTAGTTATTAAATTAGAGAGGTTAACGGATTTCGTAAAGTGTGGGAGCTAATAGAAACGGTCAAACTATCTATGACTAATATCGACCAAAACTAACCTAATTAGGGTTGGCAAACACTAGAACATATAATATAACCCTACGATCATCACGAGGCTACCTAAAAAAGTAAGCATGTGATATCGAGGATGGAGAACGAAGTGCACAAAGCCGATTTTGTTCAATTTTTTTTATAGTTGCTTCACCAAACGAAAGGGAAATATTACTTAAGAGTACCTAATAAACTATTATGATAGATACTAACGTACACGTTTTCAAATGCAACCTATTAATAACAGGGCTCCCTTGCCGTCCTTCACGAGCACAAAAAAAAAAAAAGAACATCTAAACTCATTGGAAACAATCACAAATATAATCAAACAGAACATATTTTATTTATGATGGATGTAACCTTTTTTCCACACACATATAAGATACACATTGCTATATGTGACAGTGATTACTCGTACTTGGGAGAATTATGGTTTTTTTGTGTGGCGGTTTTAAGCCTTGGTGATGGCTGCATCCGTAGCTTGGACCATGCCAACCAAGATGTTCAGGTACACGTCGGGATTTGCGATTTCAGGGCTCGCCTTCTCATAATCGATGCTAATTATGGCAAGGCTCCCAGTTTCCTCTTTTGGCTCGACTTTAATGGCAGACTTGAAGGTTTTGTAGAGCTTCATGGGATGCCCTTCCAAGCCGATGAAATGAACCGTCTTATTTGCATCATCATACGCGGCCTCCTCCTTGAATACCTCAACATTCCCTTCTGCATATCGATGAGACAACACCCGAATCACTAGTTTTTTAGTGTGCTCGGGGCTTTTAGGCCGTGGAAACTAACTCTCATTTCAACCAAAACATTTGCAAGTTTAATGTGAGAAAACAGTATAACTAGGAGCTTTTACTTCATTTCATCTTTAATCAAAATCTTTACTTTCTGTTGAATTTTGTTTTTGAAGGTTTTTATTGAATTGAGTAGGACTGATATTGTATAGCTTTACAGTTTTGTAAACCATACTCCCAATCCTGCTGGATTTATTATTATAAAATTACAGATAACAAAAAACATACAAAAAAATCAAGCATTAGTGAGTTAGTACAAGGCGGTGGTGAGGTTATCTGAGCTACTAATCGTATTTGTGGTTTAACAGGAATATGTTGGTTATTAAACTATTTCAATTATTATGAGTATGCTTATGGTTATATGGAAAAAAGAAAATTTAATAATCATTGTTACCGGAAGTGTAGGTCCAGGTCTTAATAGAGCCGTGACCATGGGCGTCCCAGTCAGAGTCATGTAACTCAATGGAGTGGATCTGAGGGGCATGATCAGCGACGTCGTATGGTGTATCCTTATACACTCCATAGAACATGTCGGCCGGTGAATTTAGCTCTACGGTCGTTTCTAGCCTCCCTGATAATGCCATAATAAGCTTATAATTGTATAAAAACTTCAAATATGTTCCCTTGTGGCTGTAGTACACAATATATATGAATCTGTTCCTTTTATAGACAATAGAGAGCGCGTCCCTTCTCTTTCAGAAATTAGTGCTAGATAGCGGAGCTGAATTCTGAAACATGTGATTACGCCCTGATTTTATTTTAGTGGGTCATGAATGTTTTCCAGATGGGATTGTTTTTTATTTATTTATGCAAACTAGTATTCATGTATTTATTGAACTACTTAATTCAAATTGAATGCGATATGAATATTTTAATATAGTATATAGAGATACTTTGATTATCTAACCCGATGTTCTCATATGGTTTATTTTTTTATGACAGGTAAGGTAAATGCATATAAAGTCGGTGTTGATGTTAACTTCGGTCCATTTAGTTTTATTTGATGGAATTTTTTGATAATTTTACATATTATAAAATATGTTTGATCCATGACTAATTGTGTGACATTCATGACCTTTAAATTTTTATGTAAATACAAAAGACTTTAATATTTGATTAGCTTACCCATTTGTTCGATTCCCTCTTTTTTTCCTTAGTGATTCTCTCTCATTCTTCAATGGCATTCACCTCCATACAGTCTTTTTTAAATCTTTTTTGTGATACTGCTAACAAAGCGATCTTATACTCAATAACGAGGCATGAAATAAGATGGCAGTAAGATGCATTATTTTGATCCTGCTAGTTAGTTTTTATAATATTTGATATGTATATATTTTATAAGCTAACTAATTAAGATTTGAATTCAATAACTTTATTGGAATATGAGAAAATTCTTTTAAAATTTTCATTCAAAAAAATACTATTATTCCTAAGGCTATAAGTCGAAACATTTTTATTAACATCTTGCTAAATAGTTTGGTGATATCTTGCTGTCATTTTCCAAAGGACAACTCATTTAAACCCAATCAAATGAGATTTGCGGATTGATTCTGTCCATTAGGCGTGTGAGATTCATTGACTTTATATTTTGATTTGGATACATAAGATTATAATATTTGATAAGTTCACCCATTGGTTTGATTCCCTATCATTCTTACTTGGCGTTCACCTCCATACTTCTATAGTTTGTGTGATTCCGCTAAAAAAATGATCTTATCATGAATAACGAGACATGAAATAAGACGATTAAGGAGATGCATTATTTTGATCCTACTTCAAAAAATTAAAACTTATCAAGCAATAGTTAATCTTTTTACCATGTGTATCAGAATATCCATTGTAATGACATCCATAATCAAGTTGATTAATTTTTTTAAATAACAAAGTTTCTTTCAACAAATAATTAACACTCATGTAGGAATGGCAATGGGCAGGATTCGGGTAGGATCTATAGGACCCAGATCCTTATCCTCTTTTTTGAAGGTGGACCCAAATCCTTATCGTTATCCTCTTTTAAAAACAGGATTCGGGCAAGATATGGTTCCAAAAATATCGGGGAGGATCAGGATCGATACGTGGGTCCATGGTACATAAAAGTTATTTAATTGAAAAAATTAAACCCACAATCTCAAAATTCATATATATTATAAAATTAAAACACACAATAATGATAAGACTTTTATCTTCCTCCCTACAAGTTGGCTTGTTTAATTTGAAAGTTTTTTTAGGTCACAAAATTTTAGGATGTTTAATTTAGATTTTTTGGGATTTTAAATAAAAAGTTGAAAATAATTTTTTAGGTTACAAAAATTTAAGATATTTAATTAGGAAGTTGAAGTTGGAAATATTTAATTAGGAAGTTAAAGTTGAATAGGGTAACTTGTATTTAGGAAGTTGAAGTTAAATAGCATAGCATATGTTACTAACTTACTGGGTATATTCTAAAGTATTATATATATAATTCGGGTAGGATCCGGGTAGCATCCTATAAGTCCATATCCATACCCTTATCCTTTATAAATATCAGGATTCGGGCAGGATTCAGATCTAGGACCCGATCAAAGTCAACGGATCCTAAATCCTTCAGATTTAAAACCGAGTAGACCCTTAGGATTCGGGTCTAATTGCCATCCCTACACTCATGTATTTTAAATGAAACAAACTCAATCTTTTTAATTAAGATCATGCTAATTAATTTGGGTCATTAACTTTTCTTGATGTCTGGCTGTTATATCGTAAAGGGTAAGTCATTTACATTCACAAAACTACACATCCTAATTAAATGAGATTTGCGAGATCGGAAATCTTACTAGATGTGGCACCATATTTATCTTTCTGTAACCTGTCTAGGCCTTTGGTTATTTTAGTTTTTAAATTATTTTTCTCCCCTTTATGTTAGTTCTTTTTTATTCTGTCCAATTGGACTCTGAAATTCATTGACTTTATATTTTGATTTGGATACAAAAGATTATAATATGTGATTAGTTTATCCACTTGTTTGATTCTCTCTCATTCTTAAATGGTAACTACCTCCTTACATGCTTTGCTCTTCTTATATATTTGATGTGAATCATGTGATACTGCTCATCTAAAGATCTTATCCTCTCAATAATGAGACATTAAATGAGATGGACAGTCAGATGCATTATTTTGATCTTGCTAATTATTTGTTTATATCATTTGCATGCAAAAACATTTATGTAGTCAATTAAACGCATTGGAATCGGAAATGCACTTGAAAAATGAAAACAATAACAAATATTTAGCATGATTTGTCTCGATAAATCAAAATCCAGAATTCTCGATTAAGATCTTTCTAATTTATTTGGATCGTTGACTTTTCTGAATATCTCAGGCTGTCAGATGGTAAAGGGAGGTCTTACAACCACACCACAAAACAACATAATTTTACTCTTTTTTTTTTCAATACGTATTCTGATTTACCATTTCTTGGTGGTAACTCCTTTCATTATTCTATAAACTGTATGCTAATTTTTTTCATATTCGGGGCGACTTTGGAAATCCCACAAATCTGATTGAGATAGTAACTGAAGTAATTTTATCATCTCTTAATGTCAGCTTTCAAATTATCGATTTGTCTGAGATAGTGATTTTTAAAGATCAACATCCTCATTCCTAAATAAGATGCCGTAAATTTCTCTGTCGTACAAATCGGCGAACAAATTCTTCATATCCAATGGAACAAGGTCTAACAAATCCAAGTCCAACAGAAATCCGAACCCTGCTTTCCGTATCAACTTGACTCTTAGTCCTATATCTCGTACATGCGACAAGATTGGGTGTTGAATAGTTTTTTTAACTGTATAGATGATTTTTTTTAAAAAAATTCAAAAATTACAAGATTAATGTAAAAAAAACTTTCACATAGATTAGTATCATATGAAGAAAATAATGACATTTTCACAAAAAAAATATAAAAATATACATGTCATGATTTTTTTGCAAAAATTCAAAAATTACAGGATCAAAGTGAAAAAATTCCTTACATATCGGTATCACATAAAGAAAATTTTATTTCTAAAAAAATAAAATAATACAACAATATACATGTCATGGATTTTTTCTTGTAAAAATCCAAAAACTATGAGATTAAAGTCAAAAAATTCACACGGGTCCGTATTAGATAAAGAAAATGTCATTCGCAAAAAATAAAAAAATACACATATAATTATTGCATGAAAGAATTGGTAGTATAACATAAAAAAATAAATGTAACTTAACCTAAATACAATACATATCTAATCGATATTTGGTTTCTGTTTTTGCGGAGTGATTTATATATATATATATAAATATATATATATATTTTCTCTTTGAGCTAGAACTGGAGTGCCACTTTGAACGCATGAGTTTTGAGCGAACATCCCAAAATGACGCGTGAATGATCAAAATCGACGATTGTTGTCGTTTTCCGTGAATGGTCCAAACTTTATTGATGCACTCCGCACTCAATTCATTCTACAAAACATTAGAATATTTCAAATTTGATGACATGAAGTGTAAGTCATACAAAGAGAAAAAAGTAAAGATACGAAAAAGTAGTCTCAATATTATTGAACTAGAATTTTCGAATTCAAATATTAAAAATATATGCGGTATAATGTTATAAGTAGAATTGTTACTTTTTTATAGTTTAATTAAGTTCAAGTTTAAATCAGTTAAATCAAAAAAGTATTTAGATACTTACCTAAAAAAGTATTTAGATTTTTTTGATAAAATATTTAAATTGATTTGACGAGTAAGTTTCCAGTTACCAGTAAGTACTTATCTAAATTTGCATCAACAAGAAAAGGCCGACGGCTTCAACTGGGCGATGACGAATCGGTCAAAGGTAAAGTATATATAAATATTAACAAGTTATTCCAGAATTGAGTTGCACTCAATTGAATAATCCACGTTGACAAAGAATATATTTTTGACAAAAATGTTAATGCTAGCTGAGCTGGAACGTCATGTTCCATGCACATTATCAAAATGTCGGTAATACATACCAATAATTGTAATCCAGAAAAAAATGTAACGTGACAATTAATAGAGTAGTTGGACATTGCTGATTCTTTTAATAAAATATGAAACCAGTCAACTCTTTCCTTTTTCTCTTTTCCCTTTCACTCTCTTAACATCCCAGCCTTCCTTATTGGATAAGAGAGGAATTTTGATTTATCCGAATATTATATCAAAACAGATTAATCACATAGCCTATTATTATTCTTGAATGACACATTAATTAAGTCAAAATTATGCAAATTTCATATTTGGTTTAGTTATAATGTGTGTTATGATTACTATCTACTTTGCTCTTCACCCTCCACGGCGGGCTGGTCCTCGATTGCTGCTTCCACGACTCCTTTAGAATCCTGTTCGCTGTTTGTTTTTCTTTTTCTATCTGTTTGTTTCGTCTTTGTGTCCTGCTTCTTCCGCTGAATAACGGAGTGAGTCTCTCTTTGTGAGAGTTTTCGTCTCCCCTGGTGAGAGTTTATTTTGGTTGTTTGTTATTTTTCCAATTGTTCTAGTTCTATTAAGATCTCTACTTTTGTTTAGCTCTATGGTATACTGCAAAGTCACTAATAGAAAACTACTTCATTTCTGGAAGAGATCTTCGCGAAAGATGGATTATCGCTCCCATCCATGGCCAGATCCAGATTGAGAAGTACCATAGCAAATGGGCTGAAGTGTATTTATTATTTTTCTATAGCTGCATTTTGTAAATGCCAGATAGCTTATTATGAATGAATGAAGTTTTTTATTTAAAAAAAATATTACTATCTACTAACATAAGATTATAATATTTGATTTGTTCACTCAGATTTGATTCCGTGTCATTCTTAATTGGCGTTCACCTCCATACACTACTCTTTTTTCTATAGTTTGCGTGATACCGCTAAAAAAGAACATATCTTAAATAATGAGACATGAAATAAAAGGGTTTGGGAGATGCATAATTTTGATCCTACTTTTAAAAAATTAAAACTTATCAAGAAACAGTTAATCTTTTTACCATTTGTATCGGAATATCCATTGTAATGACTAATCCATATTCAAATTGACAAATTTTTAAAAAATTAACAAAATTGTTTTAACATATAATTAAACTAATATATTTTAAATAAAACAAACTCAATCTTTAAGTTAAGATCTTGCTAATTAATTTGGGTCATTGACTTTCCTTGATGTCTCGCTGTTATATCGTAAAGCGTAAGTCATTTACATTCACAATACTACATAACCTAATTAAATGAGATTTGCGAGATCGGAAATGTAACTCTGGACATGCAATTTCCAACGACCATCCACTTATTGCAAGTCTAAGTGTCCTATTTATTTTTAGTTATTTGGGGACAATGATGGCTCATCCACTCCTTTTTGGTGTTCATTTTCTAGTTGTTCTGTATGGTTTTGATTTATATGGGTTTGAGTTTTGATTAAAAGTGGGAGAAAAAAATATGAATTCTGTTTTTTTATTTAGGGTGTGCCATGTAAGCACAAAACATTGGTATTTTTATGTCGCACAATTTGGTAGTTACTTGTGAGGTCCCATTGAAATTTTATTAGAGTGTATTTGATACTATGGCTTGGATAGAACTGAACAATGTTTTTTGTCCAACCCTATGTTTGACACAGGAAATTGACAGAAAAAATTGAAATGTTGTCCAAACCTACTCTTAATTTCTTGTCCCATCTATTTTCATGGGACAAATTTTTTTGTCCAATGATAGAAATCACTTATCACATGTTTTTACCAAATTACCATGTACTATTTTTTTGTACTTGTTATCATATTTAAATCATTAATAATTATTTTCTCTAATATAAATTTTTAAATCTTATATACAATTTTTTTAATTGGGACTCATTAGATTTTCTATATTTCATATTTTAGATATAAATCCATATGAAAATACACAATGATTAATCTATATATTTGATCAATACATACATATTTACAATAATATAGTTTTAGTAAGACATTCATATAAATAAATTCAACATACACCTTTGTTATACAGTGTACATGTATGAATGATTCTTAATGATATTTTATTTTTACAAAAAAAATATTTATTAAATTATGTGATACATATTAAAAATACTTATAATATAATTGACATGATGTAAATTCTTAAGGATTATTTTTGAGTATTTAGTCTTAATATTAATTTTTTATTCAAAGATTTTGTTTGTAGAATATAACATTATTATTAATGTAATAATTGATTTTACTCAGTTTAATATATATTCTCTATTGTTATCATGAAGAATATTTTTATCTTTAACAAAATTTTAGATTGAATTATTAAACAAAATATTCAGTCATGTACTAAAATAACCAAACATAAGATAGTACAGTTTGAACAACTAGTTCTGTCGAATAATGTCCTGTTCTATAGTTTCACAGCTGTCTAGAAGTCTCACTAAAACATTTTGAATTATAGGATGGTAAGTGTCAAATAGCCAAATCACAAAATACTACAGTAAGCCTTTTTAAATTTTTTTTGTGTTTTGAGTTTTACGTAGAAAATGACATACAGTCAGTAACAAGGATCTCATAGTAAAATAAAACCAACGGGGATGAGAAGATAATTTCTATAAATTGGGGGATGATAGAGATAAGATAACAAAACTCCACAAATTTAATCTAATTTTTAAATTATGTAAAAACACTTTGATACTTTTACGATTGTTCATTTAATGATACATTCGTGAGTTAATAGTCATATTGTTAGTTGTAAGTGGTTGATTCATTTATAAATATGAAAAATTTAGTCATGACCTTAATTTTTTTTTTGGATATAGAGAGTATAATATGATAAATGAATTTTTGGCTCATCGTTGTTTAAAGGAAAAATTACTTTAGGTCCTTCGGGTTTGAGGAAATTCATGTTTTAGCCCCTATATTTTTTATATATTATCATTCAACCCTTCATGTTTGTGAAATGTGTATATTTTACCCCCTCTCGTCGGAATCGGACAATTTCTCCGACGAACTTGGAGTTGAGATTATAAAAATGCCCTTGTCTTAAAAAATGATTTAAACTCCTTTTTTTTAAAAGGAGCCCTTTTTTGAATCCCCAGATTGACTGTTACCATCTTGGGGGGAGCCCTTTTTTGAATCCCCAGATTGACTGTTACCATCTTGGGGGAGAGATCCAGATGCGTAAACAATACAAAGTTTCAATTTTTCGCAAAATTCGATCAAATTACACGAATTTTAAACGTACCCAGAAGCGTTTCCCCTAAAATTCAATCTCTAATTAGATGAAGTTCTTGGGGTATGAATAACAATGAAGAACAACCCCAACTGATTGAATTCTGCGGCCGAGATGCTTAAATAACAAAAATAGAAAAACCCAAAAGCATTTCCCCCTAAAATTCAATCTCTAATCAGGTGATGCTTCAGACTTGGTGTATGCAGAAAAACCCCAATCTCTAATATCGATTAATAATTATCAGGCAGAAACTAGTATCCTAGTTAACATCGATTGGAGAATAGAGCTTAAGGAAAGGGTTCAAAGGTAATTTCAACGAATAGGACTGTCTGGTCGGGGAGGGCGGTGGATTGTTTTCACGATGATGATGCCGTTTGTTTCTTGTGTTCCCAGTGCCTTTATGTTGTCCTCGTCTATTGTTAATGGTAACAGAGTCGGAGGAGATTTCGGTGACAGTGATGGAAGGAATCTGCTGGGTTTCGTCAAAGTCTGTTAAGTTAGATACAGGTCAAAGTAGAGGGAGTCAGGTCATTGTCATCGGTTACGGCAGAGGTGGTCTTCTTCTTTGTCGTCCAGGATCCCCTCCCTTAAACCCATCACTCAATGACACAGCCCCGCCCAGACCCGAACCACGATTTCCCTTACTGTTCCAACAAGATGCTCGCAAAGATGCTGTCATGAAGCCGAAAGTGAAAGAGCCCAGGGTGGTCGATGATGTGACCAGTGGGTCCTAAGACCAAAGCTCTGCAACGAGGACAGCGAGGCCGGGGTGGCCTTAATGGTGGTTAGGGTGGGCTTGGACGGTGTCGGTCTTCTCTAATTTGTTGTTGTGGGTTTAATTCTAATCGTTAAGAGTTGTAATTGGAAAGTCCAACCCAAAGGCAGCGACGAATTGGGCAAGATGGAACTGGACAGTCTCCAACTCCATTTGTCCAAACCAGAACAAGAAAAGTAATCGCAGATTGTTCTTTTTAATTGGAAGGATTTGAAAAAGAAGTTCATCGCCCAGATTTCAATTTGGGGGTTAATTTCTTCAAAGGGCGAGAACACCATAATCAGATTACTATTACATTATTTAGTTAATTGAGATTTTTTGATTATTGAGTTTCAATTTATTTTTTTAAGACCAAGGGTATTTTTTTCATCTCACATCTAAGTTCACCGGAGAAATCGTTTGATTCTGGCGAAAGAGATTAAAATATACTCTTTTCATAAATTTGACACTTTGTTTAGAGTCGTGTCAAGATTTACTAGTTGCAGGATGTCGAATTCACTTATAAGTATGATGAATGATAAAAAAATGTTTATAATTCTAAGATTTTTGGTGAATGTTTTAATATTGATGAATTGCTCTGCCTTATTTCACTGTACGAATAACAATTAACATGCGACATTGCTCACTTGGGCTATTCAAGTCGTGTGGCGTGGATTCACTCTATTCTATTGCCTTTCAGAAAATGGGCTTGTGGCCTGGGAATAGCGCGCCAACGCTTAATCCGATCTTAAGTGATTATTGTCCGGTAATAGTAAAGTTTGTATCTACCTGTTTATATTGGATTAGGTGGGGATAAAAAGTTTGTCCCTAAATAGGGACAAGCATGTGGACCATTAGATCAGAATATATTCAAAAAGATTATGATCTAATGACTATTAATCATAAGGACATTTTTGATTTTTACCCAAATTTAAAAATTCCATCATTTAATAACATCCTTCTTTTTAGGATAATTATCATTAAATATCTCGTTTTTTTAAAAAATCAGCATTTAATAGCTTCCTCATTAAATATCTCGTTCTTTAAGAAAAATTTAAAATTTAAACTCATAATTTATGATAATTAATTACACTATCCATTCTCTCTCAACTTTGTTCCTTATTAATATATAATTAATTACGCTGGTTTGAGTGATTTGTTTACTGGTTTGAGTGGCTCGTTTATTGGTTTGATTTGCTACTTTGATGGTTTGCTTGTATGTATCTGTTGGTTTGAGTGGCTGGTTTGCTGGTCTGATTAGATGCATTAATGGTTTGTTGCTTTGCTTCTCTTATTTGTTGGTTTGCTTCGCTGGTTTGTTAGTTTGTTTTGCTGATTTACTGGTTCGAATGACTACTTTACTGGTTTGCTTAACTATTTTACTAGTTTGCTTATTTGAGTGGCTGGTTTGCTGGTTTGAGTGGCTGGTTTGCTAGTTTGCTTCACTGGTTTGTTGGTTTGTTTTGCTGGTTTGCTTCGCTAGTTTGTTGGTTTGCTTCACTGGTTTGCTTCGCTGGTTTGTTGGTTTGCTTGGCTGGTTTAAAGGTATGGACGAGAGGATAAAAATTATTTTGATTAGAACTAATGACGGTTAGTATTACAATTTTAAGTTTAAAATATATTTAATGGAGAGAAAAAGTAAATAATTAATGAGAGAGGCAAATTATATGAGTGGTTATGGTTTTAAATCCTAATTAGGTGGGTGGGTGGTTACAGACATTTAATAGAGAGAGAAAATAACCAAATTAGTAGATTAATTATTTGACTAAATTACCCTTTGTTCCTAAATAGGATGTCCCCATGATATCCACTCTCGTTCGGAGGGATAGGTATGCCAACTAGACAAATATTTTGTTCCGTTGACTTAAGTAGGATCTAGATATAGATTTTGTTGAGATATTTTTTTTTCTAGAAAAATTAAGGACATATATGTGTATCTATAGAATCATACGTAACCTATTTTAAAGATAATCTTACAATAATATTCTCAATTCCAACCCACCAAATTTCAAAAAATTTATTTGCTTATTTGGTTCTTTATCACATTTCCGAGTGTTTTTTTTCCTACTGTGAACATTCGAAATGATGATTTAATTTGGGCAAATTACCCCCTAGTCCTTGGTCTTAATCGAATTCTCCTATCGGATCCCTTCTTTCTCATAAATGATTTAGCCGTCCTTGTATTTTGAAAAAATATTGGTCTCGGGTCCCTAATTGACTTCCGTTCTCATTTTTTTATTTTTTTATCATGTGAAATGGCTATTTTACCCTTCACGAAAAGACAAAAATAAGATGAAATTTGTCATTTCGTGACGGATAAAATAGTCATTTCACATGACAAAAATTATAAAAAAGAGACTGATTTGGTCGGTGGAGACCCTAGATAAACATTTTTAAATAAAACAGCGATGGATTACTCATTTATGAGAAAGGAGGGACCCGATAGGAGAATTATGTTAAGACCATGGATTAGAGAGTAATTTGCCCTTTAAGTTTTTAAAACTGAATACTTTTTATAATATGATTCCGTCGATCATACCCGGATCCCATTTCTAATGATTGTCATTCGTACGTAGAAAAACCTAGAGTAACTTTATATACCATAAAACTATTAGATTGAATAGAGCATAACGATATAACAGTGAGCTTTCACTTTTTATTTATGATGGATGTAAACTTCTCCCCACACACATATACTCATGCACAATAATAAATTCTCAAGATTTAAATACACAACACATTGCTATTGCAATACATATCACTTATCACTCATATTTAGAACCAAACAAACTTCACAATC
>SOPF01012664.1:0-18069 GCA_012979155.1 Hypericum perforatum | reverse complement strand
GAAAATGTCGAACAAAGCAACGCTCCGTTGCACAGATACCAACTTGGCAACTTACTTGAATGGCTCATGCAACCAACATCTCATTCTTCTTTTGGAATCTGTGGTAACGTAAAGGTTGTTTTGTTTTGACCATTGTTGAGATTTTTGCTTGAAATGGGCATTAGGCTCATTGCAAACGAAATGTCTCATTGGTGTTTGTCATTGGAGTTTGGGGCTAATCCCCTTTTACAAATCAGTTTACCCAAAAAAAAATTATGGCTAAATATTAACGATATTTGAACTCCACCACCAAAAACCTACCAATGTAGCTAAATAATATTCAACGAAAATAAACACTCTTTATGCCTAAATATTTTAAAAAAACAATAACAAGACCCACAGAGATAAAAGGGAAGGATGTTGTTAAATATGTATTGGGCCGAGCCCTCCCCGGCCAGCTTTAGTGTTGTATTACTTTATTTGTAGGACTATTGTAATTAGTTAGTAGGGTTTCCTAGTCCGAAGATTTTCCTTTGTATATCACTCAGAGGGCTAGCTTAGGGAGAATAGTGTGTTGTTGTGTTAATAAGAGTAAAACATTTTTCTCTCAATTGGATTCTTTCAATATGTCAAGGCCCCACCAGAAAGAAGCTATTACTCTCGACTCTTTCGCTAAATAAGTCAGATTTTGCCTCCTTGCCATGTCATGTGTGGTGTACCACGTCAATACTAAAATGACTCGTTACTAAAACGATATCCTTTCAACTAATATTTTCAAAACCGTCTATTGGGACCAAATTCAGCCTTGCTTTTTAACCAAAAACTGGAGAACAATCTGATTGGTCAAAATCCAGTCAACCTGCCCGATCATATGCTTGTTGGTGAACCGGTTTGTCAGATTAAATTTTTTTAATATTTCTTTATTTTGTCTCATTTAATTTAGAATCAAAACTTATCTTTTGTTCACAACAAATTTATCTTTTTTTAAAAATTCTATACAAGTCAACTGATTCTAATGAATATGATTAATATATTATTAAAAAAAACTTTATATCATCATATTCTAGTATTTCTAGAATTGTTGAATTAATTTGCCAAGATTTTGTATAAAATTTTTGTACCAAAGTTTAATATTTAAGTTTCATTGGTATATTATCATTTTTATGTTATATTAAATTTATCAAACATAATTTAATAATATTAATATAAAAGAAAAATTTTGTTTGACTATTAGTCTGATTGATGGGACCAAGTGACCAAAAATTTTAAAAAATTCTAGGTGGTTGTCTGAGTTGGCTTTAAAAACATTAGTTTCAACTAGTTTGTTTTAAATATTTTAGGTTAGCTTTCTGGACTTAACTTACCTTAGTTTGTTACGATTTGATTTGATTGATTTTTGGATAAATTACTCTCAAGTTTCTGATTTATTCCCATTTTTGTAGTAAGATTCTTGGATTATTTGAATTATATATATGATCTCTGTTTTATAATGAAATATTGTTATTAAGTCCCTGACATCATATAATTTTTTTATTTTTTATCATATAATTGATCAAAATACTCTTAAGCCAAAAATACAAAAAAACCCTTCTTTAACCTCAAGTCAAAACAACAAAGCTCGAATCTTTCTAATGAACCCAAAAAATGCTCAAAAGCAATCAATTGAAGCTGTAAACAAAATCACAAATTTCGGAAACAAATCTGCAGCAACCAACAATAAAATATTTCTTAGGGCTAAATCAATTCATTCAAAGCTTGATAAGTTCAGTAAAAAGATTTTAGTGATGAAACGATTTAATAAAACACGAGATAACTAGGCAACAATAATAGAAACACATAAACAAAGGCAACCAATTAACCAAAAACCCTAAAATTTCCAACAAAAATAAAATTGAAACTTCGACAATCTAAGTCCAAGCTTTAATCAGTGGCGAGGAGGTTGCCCAGAAGCTTCTCGTGTACCGGAAATCCATTCTTCTGGTCAGCCTCCAAGGAGATCCAAGAGGTCGTCAACAACTACTCCCACCTCCAGGTCTCGGAGATAACGGTCGAGGCCAGGGGAAGGTGGACCACAGGGGGAAGAAGAGAAAATGGTTATAATCTGGTCGGCGGCATCGCTAACCCTCTTCTACCACCTGGTGGGCCACTCCAAGGGGGTCTCAGACCTCACGTGGTCGTTATACTCGCACTACATCTGCTCGGCCGTGGACGACTGGATGCTCCGAATATGGGACGTACGTGCCCCCTTCGACTGCCTGAAAACCTTAAGGGGCCACACCGACGTTAGGCTCCTTCGATGAGGCCATCTGGGGTCTCACGACGGGATCTGGGAGGCCTCGTTTGGCGCCTGCCTCAAGACACTCATCGATGGCAAGGATTCGGTCAACTACTTTGCCAAGTTCTCCCCTAACGGCAAGTTCATCTTCGTCGCTACCGTCGATAGCACCCTCGTAATTCCCTCTCCATTACCCTAGATTGTTTGCTCTTGTTGAATTTAGTGATCAATTTAGTGTTTTGTGTGTATCAGAAGCTGTGGAATTACTCTATGGGGAAGTTCCAGAGATTTGGGGAAGAAGAGATAATTTTTAGTTTTAGTTTTTGGATCTGTAATGTCTTGGACTCTTGGTTGAGTGTTCTTTGAAAGGATGAAGACGTTAATTTTTAGGACAAATTATTCTCTAGTTCCTGAATTTAACATAATTCTTCTATTGGGTCTTACATTTCTCATAAATGAGTAATTCGTCCATGTTTTATGAGAAAATGTTTGTCTTGGTTGAGTGTTCTTCGAAAGGATGAAGACGTTATTTTTTAGGACAAATTATTCTCTAGTTCCTGAATTTAACATAATTCTTCTATCGGGTCTCACCTTTCTCATAAATGAGTAATTTCCATGTTTTATGAGAAAATGTTTGTCGGGGTCTCCACGACCAAATCAGTCTTTTTTATTTTTTTACTTGTGAAATGACTTTTTTACCCTTCACAAAAAGACAAAAAAGTCACTATTTTTACTTTTTTGTGAAGGATAAAATAGTCATTTTACATGTCAAAAAAATAAAAAAATGGGTCCTAAAGTAAAAAGGGAACCTTTTTATGTTTGTAAGCAAAAGGAGATGTATATTGTAAAATAATAGTAGTTTTAAAGAAAGTACGAAATTTTATAAAGATAAAGTAATGGTTGATGATTACGATTCAGATCAGAGTTAAACAGTTTCGACCTAGGAGTTATATAAAATTTCATATCGGCATTAGAGATGCTTTATGTCTTAAAATCCAGGGACATATAAATGAATTGAAGCTCTTATTTCTCCGCCCCCGATAATTGTACGGTGATTGTTAAATTATCTATAAATATGAACCTATCGAAATATAATCTATACATAAAATGAGATTTTTACGAACAAATTTCAAATTGAATTTGATTGTCCAATCTGTTTTTAAATTCTATATACGGTCGTGTGGAAGGAAACCTCTGGAGAGATATTTCCATCTCCTTTGACGCTGTGAGCTGGTGGAGCATATTTCAGATGACACAACACTAGAAGACAAAAATTATAAAGTTAGATTATCACACAACCAACCTTTCATTACTTGATTAAAAGTTACTTGGCTAAAATTTATTAATTCTCGTAAACTGTCGGATTATAGACGATCATTAACCAACCCAGCCTCTAATTTACTTATTATTATTAACGAGCATGCAATTCAGCCTAATTTGCCCAGCTTCTCCGGTGAGAACACCGAGATCGCCAAGCTTCACCATGGACTCAACAAAATCCCCAAAGAAAAGATCTAGGTTGGCTCGGTAGCATCGGACCATGGAGACAACAACTAAGTCCTTCATCAGGCCCTCGTCACTTGAAAGGACGCCAATAATCATTAGATTATAATCTTACAACATACAGGATTGTAGTAGGACTGCCAATTAATTTTATTATGGAATTTATGCAATTGACAAAAAAAATGTTCACAACATTAGATTATAATCTTACATCAAATAATTATAATATATCATAATTGTTATTATCTTTTTTTCATGTTCTGAAATCTCTTCATGATAATCTCTGTATCGATATTGTAAAAAATATCTTTCTCGATATATGTTATGAGACAGTCATTCACCCACTCATCCCCCATTTGATTTTGCAGCTGATTCTTTATAAAATGCATAGCTAAAAATGTTCTATCCACATTTGCCATTGCCACTAGTAAAATCAAATCCAACTTTATTAGCATAGAAACTAACCGATAAACATGTCGACCTATTTGCACCATCATTTTATATAAATCCACTAATCTCTCTAACTTTGCAAATTTAGCATCTGAACGGACACCTACAATGTAATTGTTAAACTGAGTATCAAGTGCCCTTACCTATACTAAAGAAAACTAATTGGGATAAAATTGAGCAAAGCGAGTCAATTTTTGCCTTATCAAAAGCAAATTCTATATAGTTTTTATATTCTATTTTTGAAATCCTAATTCATGATTATGAATGGTCTTTTTTGGTAAAATATATGGGGTATGATTAGTGGGCCAAATATGTTCTTTTCTTTAGATGTTTGTGGGCCAATAAAAATATCTTAAAATTTTGTTGTGTCAATTTTTTCCTTTTCTAAATTATGAGGCAAAATAGTAAATATCAATGAGGGCAAAATTTTTTTTTTGTGTTAAATATTAGCTATAATTTTTTTTTGGACCTTTACATATATATCCGGAGTAGGACGTTACTCATTTCGTTGGAAATCAAACTAGATATTTTCTCCTCTCGTCATTTGTTGGTACTTGTAGATTTTTTTTCAAAACTATTATTGCATTTTGCGTTTTATTAATATCTCTTGCAAATATGACTTCTTACATTGGACTCCATTCATTGGATAATGATCCGGCGTTTTGATCCTTCTTATGAAAAAATATATTTTAGTTTCATATTTAAAATTTAATATGATTCTCTTAATAGTTGGATACCAACTAAAGAACAGTAAAGTGTCTTAAAAATTAACAATACTGGATTCTAGAATACGTAATATTGAGAGTGTGGCAAAAATTAAAACTCAAAACTAACATGTTTAAGAGAGAATTCAATTCAGGAACACATAACATTACTTTTATATTATTTCAGCGAAAATCAATGCGAAAATCAATCAAACTGGTTTGAAAATCAAACGTCCGTGACTGTTGCTTCATGACAAAAAGATATCATATTTAATAGAATTTATGTACCATAGAAATCAATAATATATACTTTAAAAAAAACACAAACTGGTACATATACGTAGCGAATTAATTAGCATATGATTCTGAAGTGAATTAAATGACATGATTGAATTAAAATTGAGAACCAAAATTTTAAAATTGAAAACTCAGACTAAACTAATTAACATATGAATCTGAAGTGAATTAATTCCCAAACAACACGTCGCCAACGAAGTTACACATGCAATTTTGTCAGACTCTGATTGTTTAACATTGGTGAAAATGAGAAATTATTACACTATCTTGCATTAATCATCATACTTTTTTTGGGGTAAGAAACATCACTTCTTGTTAACATGCCTATAATATGAGAAATATATGAATAACGTAGTATGATATTAGGAATATTTAATATGCAATTTAACTATTAGTATAAAATATGTGTACAATTGATTAAGTTTGAAATAATGTATAATTGTTTTTAACAATCACTTGCTTGTATAGTTTGCGTATTATATACGTATTAAGAAACTGATATTAATAACGAACAATCTGAAAATAATAATAGGTAGTTAAGTAAAGATTTGACAAGTATGCGTCGTCTCGGATATAATCTGGCGTCAGTTGTTAAATCGCTAATCTATGTTTGATTGTCCATCTTGGAATCTCTTCGGAAAATTTCGATTTATATTTTTTTATTCTGTAAATATTATATCTAGTCATATCCGGTAGTAATTGAATCCTAGATATCTATCAACCGATACTATACTAATGCTTTTTCTCCACTGCAGGGGTTTCTGGTTGCTGTGGAATCATTTTGTGTCTAAGCTTGAAATAAGCTGGTGTATCGGGAACTCCCTTCCGTTTTCCCTTTTTACTTGGTTGGAGCTCATCCGGGGCCTAGGTGACACGATTAAGAAGGTTGGGTTTGCAATTTTTGGTGCCGTCTCTTGGACAATTTGGATCTCAAGGAATCGGATTGTCTTTGATGACTCACCGTATGATCAACAGCTTCTTCATCTTACCGCTTACATCCGGATCAAAAAATGGGTCCTCTGGTCTAATGTGGCTTTGGATCTTGCTGGTCAGGATCTCACCCTGTTCTTGGACTCTTGCTGCTGAGTTTGCTGCTGGCTGCTGAGTTTTGCTGGTTTTCGTTTATGCTATAATTGTGCTCCTCTTGTCTCCTTTTGTTTTGGCTTGTAGGTTCTCCTTTCCTGTTTTGATGTTGGTGCTCTCTGTAGTTGGTTTATTTGGTGGATGGTTATTTGGTTTCTTAATATATTCAGTTATAAGAGAAAAAAAAGGAACGTATACTGTTTCTTTGAGTTTGATTACAAAATTCTACGGTGGACTCACCACAGGAATAAAAAATTTAAACCATTCATTAAATATTCAATTCGAATATTACCAGAATAAAACTCTACATATAAAAACATGGTCTAAAATAATAAAGATAGCAACTTTGGGGCCAGGCGGCCATGCACTATAAACTCTAACTAAGTAACTAACGACCCTGCAGGCTGCAGTTCTTTTATCTTACTGGTCATCATTCGTCGTGAATCACCTGGAAGTTGGAAACGTTTGCTTTACTACTTCAATTTATTGTTGTACCCTATCTTTTCTTTTTTGCTTGGCCCAAGGTCAAATGGTTCCCTCGTCTTTGTTAAATGTTAAATGTTAAATGTTATTCTCGAAGTTGCTAATTTATGTTTGATTGTCCATCTTGGAGCCTCTTTAGAAAACTTCAATCAATAATTTTTGACTCTTAAATATTATATCTAGTCATATCTGGTAGAAATTGAATCATAGGTATCTATCAACCCATGCTATACATATGCTTTTAAGCCAATTACTTGTGAAACAAATTTGATAGAGAAAAGAGATAAAGACTCTAATAAAGAATTGGAAAGAAGGGGAAGAAAGAGAGAAAATTAGGAAGACATAGAAGGAACGTATAATCATAGTTATTGAATATGAGATCTGATCGATGGTCCAACAGTCGAACTGAAATTTAGAAAAGATAGTAGGTCAAAAAAGTAGGTACGATCAAAAACCTTATGAACCAGTCCATTTATGATCAAACCAGGTAGTTGGATTAAAATTTTGTTTTGGAATAATTCGATTCGTAAAGTCAGTCTTAATTTTGACCCAAGATTCTGAATTAAAATTTTTTTTCTTCCTTCCAAAATTCAATATAGAATGCTCACACTTCTTAATACGTTCTTCTCCGTATAGTCGATCTCCTCGATTGACAAGCTCTCTACTTTCATGGTCATCTCATCGTTATAGCAAAAGATTACTTGTAATTGTTTAATTTTGAAGGTGGTATTTATTAAAACATGATTATATTGCTTTTTGCTCCTTAAGAAGTTAAGGGTGATGAATCTTTGACAACAGATCAAAAGATAATATGAAAAAAAGGAAGAAGAAGAAATTAATAACGAGAGAAATGGTTGGTAAGAATTACCTTTCTGAAAAATTAGTATGAATTTCTTATATCTAAAAAATGCTCCGGTTTGACTGGCATTTAAACATTCAGTTGACATGGATGTCAGATCAAAATTTGAATTGATAATTAAAACGGTATTAAAAATTATTCGTCTAATATTTTCTTGAGTTTGATTACAAATGGTCAAAGTTGGCTTCCTAATCTAAGATCAATAAAAAGGCTCGGCTCAAATGGTTTTACGCAAACGACAATAAAGGATTTTGGCTCTAAGGCTCTAAGCTCAAATATCAAAGAATGCCTCGTCTTTTCATAACTTCCACGCAACTTAGACCACGATAAGTACTAGTAGGATGCCTCGACTAACTAACACTAATATACATCTCATGAAAAATAGAGACTGGTGTCTCATCCGTCGGCTCAAATCCTCACAAGGTACACTCAAAAACTCTCTACTCTAGTCTACATAGTGAAACTACTCGTTTAAACAACCAAGTATGAGGTTTCTACCCATTCCTAGGCTTTGTGCTCGAATTAAATTCCTAACTAAGAGTTTGATAAAATTCTAACACAAGTTGAAAATTTTTGAGGGGGTCAAATTTTTGATAAATTCATGCCAAGTCTAAACTTACACGTCCTAGGCACTCTAAATATCCTAACAAGAAATATTACTGGAATGAACCCTCCCCCACACTTGAGCAACACATTGTCCTCAAGGTGTCTAAATCACGCAATCAAAAACACAAATAACACACAAACAAAAACTAAACATGCAAGAAAGCAAAAACAAAGATAAGCAAACAAACAGACACAATAAAGAATCTGACACACAAAAGAGCAAATAAATAAAGAAAATAAGATAACAAAAGATAAGGAAGTAGGAGCTCCCTGTCAATCCTGTGCTGGATCCTAAGGTGGTGGTGGTGGTGGTGGAAACTGTTGTGGAAAGAAGAAGCCACCTCCGAAGTTCTCAGCCCATTGTCGCATCCACTGCGTATGTGCTCTTTGCTTGGCTCGAAATGCGCACTGCTCCTCTCTCTCAGCCCGCTGCTCCGCTATCTCTCTATCGTGCTCCTCGTAATATTGTTCCCAGTTCGTCTGGTTGGACACTGCATAATCCTGCACCTACACCTGCAAGGCAGTAAACTGGTCACGTAGGTACGAGAGCTCACCATGGTAGTCCCGACCCTGTTGGCTCTTCCCTGGCTCATTGGGGCCTGGCTGGCTAGGGTCCTGCTGGCTATGCTCTTCGTCACTCTCTTCTTCTTCGTCCTGTGCTGGAGGCGGAATCGGCTACCTAAGTCTCTATTGCACTGCTGGTCAGTCTTGCCATTCCTTGAACCTGTACACATTCTCGCCATTTTCCTTTGTCCTCGTGATGAGCTTGCTGTTGCTAAGCTTTTGGATGTTTAGTGGTAACGGATCCACGGAAGTTCTTTGGAACTCTGTAAACTCAGCAGGAAACTGGTGACAAGCAATGCGTGCAATAATATGAGCTAGGTATAGACGTGTGGGTCTACCAGTAGTCATCCGTCTAAACACATCTAAGACCATCAACCACATGCTAAACGGCTGATCATTGCTCAAACAGTAGAGAGTGTATAGCTGCGGACAAAAAACCTTCGACTCTTCCTACTGCCCGCTAAATGTAAGACTCATAAATCTATGTGCTAGGACTAGGCAGGGATCCCTAATCATGGAACTAGGTGTCTTCCCAGACTCATAATGCTCAAACCCTGTAAACTCGTGCCACGCATAATGAGCAAGATCATGAGGTGAGAAGTCTAATGTTGTTCCCCCAGAGTGCAAATCAAAGAGCTTATTGAAAGCTTCTTCTTCCATCGTGAATTCTTTGTTAAACAACCTAGCACTAAAGGATCCATTATCCCTAGCAATCATCAAGGTACTAAAGAACTCACAGCTAAGTTCTTCCTTACCTAAAACAGTCCTCTCCGAGAATTACCTCCAACCAAACTTCCTCAAAATTCTCTTCAACTCCTTATCTAACCCTAACTTCTTCATATCCTCCCAATCAATCTTAAAATAGTTAACAATGGCTATCTTAGAGAAAAGGGTGTACCTCCTCCCTTCTCAATCGTGAGGCCCTGGTCAGATCCAAGGACGCTCGAGTTTCAGATGAGATTGAAGTAATACTTGTTGTCGAATTGGTCGCTTGAGGGGTCGAGGGGGAAAAGGCTGGGGTCGGACGACTTGGCGTTCGGACAGAAGAACCGTAGGTAATTCAGGAACCCACGATTGAGCATCGGGTCGGCCTGTCCCGTCCGGTTGAAATTGTACAACCAATCCTTGAAGTTCTTGCACCGGGAAAAACCAATAGTGTGCGCCACCGAAAAAAAAATAATTAGATCGTGACATCAAGAAATATTAGTTTTATTAATTTTATTTATATGTATAAAAAATAGACGAATTAACAAGAGGAGAGCTTGGGCCTGGAAAGCCGAAAGGAAATATTCCTAGGGTTTGAAAAGACTCTTACTTTTAATTTCTATTATAAAATTATGGGAAAAGTACAAAATAAGTAATGTGGTTTTGCGCTTTTTGACATATGATCCTGTACTTCAAAAATGACTAAAAAAGTCCTGACGTTAGTTTCGGAGTATCAATTTTAGTCCTCCGAACCTAAATTCCTCCCGAACCTATGAAAAATTATTTTTTCATCCCATGTTTTTTACATTTTAGTCTCAAATCCTAATTTTTTTCAATTATATTTATTATATCAAAGTAGTATTAAGTTTGGGGTCCACTACTTCCGAATTTCACCAAACGCTCAACATCAAAGTCGTAGATCTAGGTTTCACGGATCTTTTCGTTTTGGAATCGCTCGATTCGGAGTACGTATGCGAAAGTTATGAATTTTTTACCAAAATGCAACGAACTAAGCCTATCAATCGCAACTCTCCTGAAACTCACCCAAAAACCCAGAAACGCCAACTCAAAGCTCAAGGAGTGAAGTAATTAGAAAGAACCAATCATCCCTCTCACGCAATTAATGGTGATTGGAGATCCAAAGCTCAATCAAGATCACATCTTCACAACGGCCGATTCCAGCTCATCTACGACTGATTCTCTCCCTAAATGAGTTATGAAATCGCTGTAATCATGTCTGTAATTAGGTCAATATCCTTGTATATATTTTATACATCTATGAGATCTATACAATATTCTTAAGAACTCAGACTTTAGACATGTTTAAATTTGCAAAATAGTCTAGCTAGTTAATATAATTATTTATTGATTCATATGTCAAATAATCAACAATATTACAAAGGTAAACATAGTTTGTATATTTGAATTATAAACTTTTTGTCAGTTAAAATGTGTTCTAGTCAACTAATTCTTTTATTGAATTTAAGTATTTCTAAAAAGTATTGCTGTATTAAGAAGCAAACAAGGTTTCATTCCAATTCTGACACATTTGAAATGATTCTTACATGGAAGGCTGTAATTTCCTTCTAATCTTGGCACAATTAAAAATAATCTTAGATGGAAGGCTCTGGACCAATCTTCACACAATTGAAATAAATGAATTAATTATATCTATAATACCAAGAAGACAACGTTGTTTTTTCACTCCATTCTTACAGAAAAAAAAAGTCTAGCTCTGAATTCAAAAGTTGGAAATGGCGAACTTCACAGGTTTGCTGCTTCCTGGTTTAACATCTCTACTCGCCTTCTTCGTGAGCCTGACTTTTGCTGATGTTGACCAACGAAAGGTAAATTTACATCATATGCAAAAAATAAAAGTATAACTTATCGAGCTAAGAAAAGTTATATCAAATATGTCCCAAATGTTAATTGACATTGTAATTTAAATGATCTATAGGTGTATATTGTGTATATGGGGTCACTTCCGAGGAATCAACTATACACACCATCGTCCCACCATGTTAGTTTGCTCCAAAGTATTGTCGGACAAAGGTACAGTGATATTAATTATCAAGATGTTCTCTCGTCCCATCTATAATTGTACATAAACACTTGTCCTTTTGATTCAGCTTTCAAGAAAACATGATAAGAAGCTACAACAGAAGTTTCAATGGATTTGTTGCCAAACTAACTCGTAGTGAGGTAGAAGTATTGTCTGGTGAGTAACAAAATACGATTTTCTCATTTTATAATTAAGGTTGGACCTTAAATTTACGTTGATTTTGCATCTAATTAAGGTAGGGAGGATGTAGTCTCAGTTTTCCCTAACAGGAAGTATAATCTCTTAACCACAAGATCTTGGAATTTTTTGGGACTTGCTGAGACTGCTCGTCGAAATCTACAATTCGAGAGTGATATTATCATCGGAGTTATTGACAGTGGAATATGGCCTGAAGTGCCAAGTTTTAGTGATGAAGGTTTTGGTGCTCCTCCGAAAAAGTGGAGGGGAGTTTGTAAAGGAGGTGTCAACTTTACTTGCAATAAGTGAGTAATCAGCAATGTATTTTAGATCACGGTCTAAAGACATATTCACATACATCACATAATTTTTAATTATTTCCAAATCATTTTTTTCATTGTAGGAAGTTGATTGGAGCTAGATATTATGGCTCAGCGAAATCAGCAAGGGATGAGAAAGGCCATGGATCCCATACTGCCTCGACTGCAGCAGGTGTTGCTGTAAAAAATATTTCTTTCTATGGTATAGCTCAAGGCACAGTTAGAGGTGGTGTTCCATCCGCGAGGATTGCTGCATATAATGCTTGCGGCTCGTGTGACAGTGCAAGTTTATTGGCTGCTTTTGACGACGCTATTGCGGATGGAGTTGACATACTAAGCGTGTCTATAGGATTTGAAGAAGTCATACCCCTGGATCAGGATCCCATTGCAATTGGTGCCTTCCATGGAATGGCCAAAGGAGTTCTTACGGTTAATTCTGGAGGCAATGAGTATAATATTAGTTATGGAAGCATTACAAGTGTTGCGCCATGGATGATCTCTGTTGCAGCAAGTAGCATGGATCGTCGCATCATTGCTAAGGCTATTCTTGGGAATGGAAGGACTCTAGTTGTATATTTCTCGTCCTCTTCTTTTCATATACTATCACAATACACACACACTAACAATTTGTCACGGACTTTTGACTTTATTAGGGCCCAACAGTTAATTCATTTAGTTTAAATGGAACCAACTTTCAGCTTGTAGATGATCTTACAAGGTAATTTATGATATCTTATTGTGAAAGTTTACTTTGTTTTCTCGGTGGAAGTTTTTTGTTAAAAAATCATCTATGTATCTAACAAAAACTTTTTGGATATTTCTTATGACAGTACCGCATTGAAGGGAAAAATAGCAGTGGGTCTTGGCCCAACTGAGATTTCGTATGCAATCAATGAAAGTGCTATTGGAATCATTTATCAGATTGATGATGAATACGATATAGATACTTCTGATGTTGTCCCATTTCCTGGAGTGGCAATTAGTGTAGTAGATTATGAAGCTGTCTTATCTTATTTGAACACAACAAAGTAAGGTGTTACTTGACATAAAATGTTTACTATCTTGCATTCAGTGGATTAACTATGAGATATGTCCTTGCAGAGTTCCAAATGGGACCATACTGCCCAGTGAAATAGTTGAAGACTCTTCTGCACCTATAATTGCTTCCTTCTCTTCATGTGGGCCGAATCCTATTTTGCACGAAATCATGAAGGTACTATTGCATCCTTCTTGCCAATTGATTGGACATTTGTTTATGGGTAGTTTAGAATTCAAACTATGTTGACATTATCTTTCAGCCTGATGTGAGTGCTCCTGGAGTCGATGTTCTGGCTGGATATTCCCCTCTTGCACCAGTAAGCGATTTTGCAAATCCTGTCGATACGCGGAAAGTCACGTATAACATTTTGTCCGGAACATCAATGTCTTGTCCTCATGTTGCGGGTATCTCTGCATATGTTAAATCATTTCATTCTGATTGGTCTCCTTCTGCTATTCAATCAGCCATCATGACAACAGATAATTTTGAGTCTATTATTTATCATAGCAAATTTCTTGAAATTACATTCCGTACCACAAGAATCATGCAACAACAAATTATCTGTCTATGATTTGTTATTATATTAGATGTCTTGTAAAATCTAGTGATATGGTATAACTAATATAGTGAACGTGGGGAGACATAACTATTATTGTTATGTTAAAAAAATTCTGGTGATTTATTTTGTATTTAATAATCATTCTTATCGTGCAGCAACTCCCATGAGTACCACCAAGCACATGTTGGGTGAATTTGCGTATGGATCTGGACAAGTTAATCCTGTAAATGCAACCCAGCCAGGTCTTATTTACGAGGCAATGGTAGAAGATTACGTGAAGTTGTTGTGTCGTGGTGGATTTGACGAAAAGAAACTTCGAGCGATCACAGGAGACAATAGTAGTTGTCCAAGACAAAATGAACAAGATGTTGTCCTTGATTTCAACTACCCTTCTTTGACAGCCAGAGTGCCAGAAAACAAACCATTTGTGCTTCGATTCAGTAGAGTAGTCACCAATGTTGGACAATCGAATTCTGTGTACAAGGCAACGTTTTCAGCAGCTAAAAAAGTTAACATTAAAGTGGAACCTGAGGTCCTCTTCTTCCATGCGTTGAAGGAGAAGAAATCATTTAATGTCACCGTTTCAGGAAGAGGTTTTGCAAAGAACTTATTTGAATCGACAACACTCGTGTGATTTGATGGTCTTCACACTGTTAGGACTCCTATCATTGTGAATACAATACAACCAGGAGACCGAACTCCACCTTAGATTAACGATGTTGATAGGTGAGCCTCCACAAAGTTATAAATTATATTAATCCAATAAAAACCAACTTATTCTATTGTTGTGCAATATTATCACATCTATCTCACTCAGTGAAGTTGTTGTAGACTTCCTTCATAAAGTCTTGCTCTTGGTGTCTTTCTTTAGGTGTATTCTATGTACTTGTGTTATCATGAGTAATAAAGAGCTTTACAAATATTCACGTTCTGTTGACCTAAAAGATTATAACTTCACACGACCCGCCATGGCACGTTCTATGAGATAGCCTAATTGATAAGTTTGAATTTTTTAAAGTAAATTTTATTTATAAATATAATGACGGCCATAAGGAGATACAGATCCCTTGAACTAAGAAAACCTACGGCAATTGGGTTACAATATGTTGGAATATGAATCTTGTATCTAGATAAATATAGATCCTATGTATAATGAATCATTAGTCTCTATATACAGATTACTGACTCTAAAACGTTATAGATGTTCTAGCAAAGCAATCATGCATTTAGCAGTGATATTCCTCAAGACTTCTGAGATGCTTGGAAACATGAATCTGCTCGATTGCGGCCAATCGTAAAAGATGGGCTCCCAAGTTCCATAATTAATTTAGAGAATAAGGAAATGGGCCAATTTAAAATGATCCAAAATAAAGAATTTAGGTATTATGTAATTAAGTAACTAGTTAGAAGAAGTATTTTTCTGTGACCAGCTGTACTTTGACCATTTGCTTCTTCCTCTTCCTCTTCCCGAGTCGCCTCTTCTTGACCTTCCTCCTCCTGGTGGTGGGCCCTTAAGAGATCCGGGCCTCGAGGTCGTACTCCCAGTGCCCGATTAACCCGCGGCCCGTGCACAACCTACCTATTTACACAGACTTCGAAGTAAAATGTGGATTTTAGAGATTGGTTATGGTGCTATAAATATATATTGTGATCATGTATATGCTTATTTTTGTAGCAACTTCTAGGGATTAAAGATTAAAGGGGACCCCTTAAAAAAGATTGAAGGAAAAAAGAGGAGCTGGTGGATATGCAATTGATGTGACGAGTAGCAAATAATAAGTTGGGAAAGGCAATGTAAATGGGATGTTATAAAAAAGTGGCACCGTAACCTATAATTTTTTTTTAACAATGAGGGGCGACTAATGCAATCCAATGAGATGCCACAGTTTACGATTGATTAATTTTTTCAATCCAATGACATTTATTCGACGATGATAGAAATACTTATAAAGATGAATTTGTCTAGTTAGTGCATATACAAGAGTTTGAAATTTTGACGGACAAATTCCGATATTGTTGTACAACCTTGAACTTTCAGGCTTCAATTCATAATTAATACTTCATTGATAGATCTAAAATATCCCGATACCCGTCAATGGTCAAATTTTATTTACGGGTTATTCTCTCAAACCCACAATTTTCGGAATTATGAAGTAAAGTCCAATCTAGACATTATAGTCAAACATCACTCCAAACCCAACGTGTAATAAACTAATTCACCAACCTACAGTTCTTCCTAATCTCCCCTTCTTCTCCGTTCAGCACCCCGAGATTGCCGAGCTTAACGATGGACTCCGCAAAATCATTCGAGAACAGAGCACGGTTCGAAACATATGATCGGACAATGGAGACGCCAACTGGGTTCTCCATCAGGTCCTGGTCAGCTGCAAGGACGCTTGAGTTCCGGACGATATTGACGTAATACTTGTTGTCGAAAAGGTCGCTCGAGGAGGGGTCGAGGGGGAAAAGGCTGGGGTCTGACGACGTGGCGTTCGGACAGGCGAGCTGTAGGACTTTCAGGAACCTCTGATTGATTCTACGGTCAGACTCTCCTGTGCCCTGGAAATTGTAGAGCCTATCTTTGAAATTCTTGCACTGGAAAAACCCAATAGTGTGCGCCCCTGAAATAAATAAATTGGCCCATTTTAAGTCAAGAATTAGATGGAAATTGTAGTATCAGATTAAAATTGGCCGTGAACTATTATCAAAATTTATAAAAATGGAATCTTGAGGGTTGGAGTAGCTAACAGAACCACCAGATCCTTGAATTGGAGACCCTTGGCCGTGAACTTGAGGACATTATTTTCAAGGGTGTCAAAAGGAGACGGAATTTGGTTATTGGCGTCGTCTTGACTAGAAGTCAACCCGTCCCTTCGTCCCAGCCCTACAACCCAGTTTGGCCCTCCAGCCTGGGACACGCCAAATCAATTTTAAAAAATCAGATAAAGAAAATTAAAATAGCATAATATAAGTAAGTAACGTTTTGTTTTGTTTTGTTTTGAAATTATTTGACCAACGTGGATTTATTTATATGTATAAAAAATAGACAAATTAACAAGAGGAGAGCTTGGACCTGGAAAGCCGAAAGGAAATATCCCTAGAGTTTGGGCCGACTCTTACTTTTAATTTCCATAATAAAACTAATTTCAATAAATAAATCGTGGTCGCAGATGGATGTCCAGACAAAAGAAAAATAATAATATCTAACCTCTACTAATAAACAAACCACCCTCACCGGACGGCCTCACCGTGCAAGCCATGGGTCTTGAAGCCCAAGAGGAGAGTTTGGGCCCCGAAAGCCGAAGATAATATCCCTACAGTTTGGGCCGACTTTTAATTTTGTCCCATTTTAAATCAGTTCCTATTACCTTAATCTATTTATCTTTTCCACCAAAAAGAAATCTATTTATATTAACTTACTTTTAATTTCCATTATAAAATTAATTAAAAACTATTTGTTCCGGTATGCAATATATAAGTAACGTTTTGTTTTGTTATGTTTTGAGATTCTCTAACCAACGTGGGTTTAATTATAAATATAAAAAAATCTATGAATTAACAAAACTAAAATTTGTAAAGAAAATATCGAAAAGTATGATTACCCAAACGACGGCTTCTTTGGCTGCCAGTGTAAGAATATCCGCACATGAAACAGTGAGAGGGCAAGCTCCCTCGACCCGTTCTTTAATGGCATCTATGATCTCAAAGCCCCTCGCCGAATTCTTGTTCTCAAACGAGCTCTTTTCTCCCGCCACGTCATCGAGCAACACCGAAGCATCACACCCCTGTTCCATGTTTTCCATACGTAAATTGTTAAAAAATGTCTTGTTCCTATAACATAGAAAATAAATAAATAAATAATTAATTAATTAATTAGAAGGGAAGCTGGTCCTTACATTGACAATACAGTCGAGGAAGTGAAGTCGGAGGAGGGACGCGGCCATGCGGCTCTCGTTCATGAAGGCGGCTATGGCGCCTTTTCGGACTATGGATCCGACAGCGGGACATGACTTCTCGTAGAAGTCAGGGACAAGCTGGCCGCCTACGCCAACCAGGAAGAGGCCGCCAGTGACAATGCGACAGCCAAAGTATCACGCCCCGAAAATTAGGCATGTCAACTGCCACGGAGTAAAAACCTCTGTCAGGCCACTTATGTTCTGAAATTTCATTCACAACTTCAATCCAAAAATATAATAGTATATAGTAATGAAAATACATGGTCTTAAAGTGGATTAAATGTCTAACGATGCATGTTTCCGCCTCTAGTTCTCACTCCCAATTCTTCCCGAATTATCTGAGACAGCAGCGCACATTAATGAGGATACGCATCTCAGTAAGTCGGTAAAAACACACAATTCATGCATCAAATAATAGCATATGCTTCATATCAAATCGTATACAATA
>SOPF01012661.1:0-20732 GCA_012979155.1 Hypericum perforatum | reverse complement strand
TTCGTGAATGCGCGAAATCATAAAGTACCAAATTGAAATTTTCCCATCGCGTGGCTCGTGTAACAAGAACTTCCATGTAATTTTGGGAAAGGACCTGGGATCAAATTGAAATTTTGCAATTCCAATCAATCCCAGAGAACCCTAAATGGGCGATTTTTCGCCCAAATCTTCCAATCTTGATTCCGACCAACTCCGAAGTTTGTAACATCGATGACCAACTCTGTTCGACTCTATGGATCATCTCGAGTGTGTGGATACCAGTTTCGTGCATCGTCGTTGCCATAATCAAAACATCCAAGCCTTGGGAATTCTGAACTCTAACGAGGAAAGAAGATGGTCGCAAGTCTGAATGGAGGCTCCCCGTGCTACACCGCTGACTTCACCATGCTCGGGAGGCAAAGATGAATCGATCCTGATCGGTGGTGGCTGATGACTCGCCTCTGTGTGCGAGTTGTCGTACGTGGTGGTTTGGCCCCTTTTTTGGGGTTCTTTGGTTGGGGAGAGAGAAAATGAAGAAGGAGGAAGGTTTTTTATCTGAGGGGTATTTAAAATACCGTATTTTCGTAATTTCGTGATATTTCGCAAAAGTCTTAAATACCCAACTGGTTTTTTGTAAATTAGTCACTATAGTTTTAATTGAATTATAGATTGATCCTTAAGAATTAATTTTGTATTCAATTAAGTCCTGAATTTGATTTATTTTGATTTTGAAGTCAAAATTGAGTCAAATTTAGGAGAAATTTTGTATTTTAATTAGATAAATTAGTTTTTTTCAATTAAATTCCAAAATTTGACTAGAAAAATCTAATTTTTCAAATAGGTTTGTTAAAAAAATTAGTTATTTTTTAAACCTATAAATTTTTGGAATATGTTCCAAAAATTACTAGACATAGCATAAATCATATGATGAGTCATCGGAAGATTGAAAATTCAATTTTCAATCTTATTTTTGGAAAATATGTGATTTGACCCAAAAATTATTTGGCATTAGTTGCTAGATAATGATGTCCACCTAGAGTTATCCGATTATTAACATTGAGTCTTTGAGATAACACATAATGTAGAGGCATTTATTGCCACGAATACCCAAGGATAACATATATGTGATAATTGGACACATTAATATAGTGCATAAAAATATGCAAGATGCCATTTGTTTTGGTGATTACATTTTTTTGGGAGGATTGGCCAGCAATATTTCGTGACTTGCTGACAACCCTTAAAATCCAATAAGGCATGAGCAGTCTTTGGAATCCCCTAGTGTACAACCATAAGGTTGCTCTTGTCATGCTTTTGAAGCATTTAGGGAAAGGCCTCTTAAGGGAGATGCATCCCCCTACTATGTTGAAATTAAGAAGCGGTTTTGAGATAACCCATTACTTGACTAAGGAATACACTTATGTGTTTCCTTTGATCTTGTTTAAATGGATTTGGACTCAACTCCATTCACTGTAGTGACCCTTGAAGTCCAACCATTGTATGTTAATATGTCATCCTGTTAAAGTCTAATGAAACTAATACAGAGATGGATCTAGATTCTCAGACTTGAAATCCAGGACACCCTTTTAGAGTTTGATGTGTGATTAGTTTTGCTATCATGTCTAGTATTTTCCTCTTGTACATGTGATGTTTTAGGGGATCACTCTTTTGTACAATAAGTTGTGTACCTTTTTCTGAGTATATTTGTACTTTTATTTGTACAATCTCAGATATGTACGAAAGTTTGTTAAGTGAATGAACAAAAAGTGTTTGTTTATTCGCATCCACTTAAATTACTAGATGTATACTTTGAATGACCTTGGTTAGAGATTAACTCTTGAATGGTAATGGGAAGCATGCTAGCGACCCACTTTAATTTTGAGACTAGTCAAAGACCTTGAGTCATTAAAGTTGTAAAAATTTAGTAAACTGGTTCATATTGCCTAAACCAAATTTTTGATATGTTCTTGTATTTTAAATTCCCTATAGAGATGTCAGTTTCTTCTAGAGCATGAAAATCTAGTACATGTTCGAAGAATAAGAGGTTCTTGAGCTAATACTTAAGATTATGTTAGAGCCTGATGAAGACAACACTACACAATATAAGCGTGATTGTCATGCCTATGCTATTTGGAATAATAAGAACTCTATTGCAAATGTGATATTACTGAGTTTTATGATGGATGATGTCACAAGATAAGTTCGTATTTATGAGAATGCGAAAAAACTTTGAGATACCCTCAAATTGATATTTGGGAAACTTTTTTTGTCAAAGATTTGTACTTTGACGATAAGGATTAGTACCTTTAAAAAGCATCTTGATGTTCTTATGTAGAAATATTTGAGGATAATGTCCAATATGATTAGTGATCTGGTTGAGGCTGGTCATATTCTCAGCAGTGAGCAATAGATTCAAGCTGTCATCTATTTCTTGCCTCCAAGCTAGGAACAGATGAAGCTGAATGATGTTGTTAAGTTGTATTTGGATGATGCCTATTATAGCCTTGGATATAGATCAAAAAGTTTTTTCATGATGGATGTTGATCTTAGTGAAAGTTACTCATTTGACGCTAATTTAAATTCGTCGCAAGATGATATTAAGCTGTGACATTCTAGACTAGGCCATGTAGGCCAAGATTGCTTAAACTGTCTAGCTAAGGCCAGACTGCTACGTAAAGTAATAAAGTCTATCTTACCTAGAAGTATTTCTTGTCTAGAAAGAAAGAGTACAAGAAAACTTTTCGGTACTAGGGCTAGAGCCAAATTTCCATTATAATTAGTCTACTCTTACATATATGGTCAATGAATGTGAGGGCAGTGCATAGTGCATATTTCTTCATAACCTTTATTGATGACTATTTGTGATATAGTCTGATGTACCTGATTTCTCACAAGTCAGAAGCATTAAGTTACTTCATGACCAATATGAGTTTTATTGAGAATCAGAAAGATAGAAAGATAAAGACTTTGTGAACTGATCACGGTCGTGAATATCTTTCTGATAAATTGTAGGGTACTTTATGTTGAGAAAGGAATTGAACATCAGTTGTCTATTCTTTGTACATCCCAACAGATTGGGATTGCTAAAAGAAGGAATACAATCCTTCTTGACATGGTTAAATCTATGATGGCAGAGGTAAATTTTCCAATTATGGATATGTGATCCTAATTGCTACATATATTTTTAACTATGCCCTCTAAGCTTGTCACTACCACCCCTTATGAAATATGGATAGATTAGAAGTTTGATTTATCCTATTGTAAGCTATGGGGGTATACGTCCTACGTCCATTCTACCTCAAGTGCTTTCGGCAAATTAGGACCGAGAGGTAGAAAAAGTATCCTTATAAGGTACTTTGAGATATCTAAAGGATACATGTTCATAGGTGAACTAGAAAATGGATATGTAACAAAATTTGAATCATGTAATGTCATTTATGGAGATTGAAGTTTCTAGATTGAGAGAAGTTAGTGAAAAACTTGATCTCTATGAAATAGTTGAGCTAGAGCCTTTTGGACCCTTCTTCCGAGTGGGAGAATTGAGAAAGAAAGTTATGACTTTCCATCTTAACAAGGTCCGGAAGATGTTTGTCTTAGTCCTGAAAGGCTTATAGTTCTCTATTCCAGTGGGAGTATGGAACTTCTGCCTAGTAGTTGTATGATTCCTGGATACGATGAATATATGAGAGATATTTATCAGAACCAGGAATTTCGTAGGTCTAGTAGAACTAGCATATCACACCAACAATATGATATCGAAGGTGATGCTAATGCATACTTGGTATCACTGAAAAAGTTTGGTGATCTAGGTAAAGTTCTTCTAACCATTATTCAGGATAAAGATGAGCCCAAAAATGTGTCTAGGGCTCTGTCATCTCCATAAAAGGTTGAGTAGATTAATATGATAGAGGAAGAAATATCTTCCATGACAAATAATTAGGTTTAGAATCTAGTTGAACTACTTAAGGGACGTAAGACTGTTAGGAATATGTGAATTCTCATAGTCAAGCATAATGTAGATAGTAGTGTCGAAAGATACTAAGCTTATCTAGTTGCATAGGGATTCAAGCAACAGGCAGGAATAGACTATGATGAGACTTTTGCTGCTATTATTTGATTCACGTCTATTAGGGTCATTTTGGCTATAATTGCTAATATGAATCTAGAATTATATCATATGGATGTTAAGATTGCTTTTCTCTATAGAGAATTGGATGTAGAAATCTATTTGATTCGGCCTGAGGGCTACATCCAAAAATGGCTACGAACAAAAGGTTTGCAAATTGAATTGATCAATTTATGGCCTTAAGTAATCGTCTAGATATTGGTATATTCGTTTTCATAATACTATCATGGAAAATGATTTTGTTGTGATTCACGAAGATTACTGTGTATATGTTAAGCGATCAAGTAAGAAATTTGTCATCATCACTTTGTATGTTGATGACATACTCTTGGCTGTAAATGACATATGACTACTTGTCAAAATCAAAACTTGGTTTTCTTCCAACTTTGATGTGATAGACATGGGTAAAATTGATTACATAATCGAAATTGTGATTTCGAGGAATCATTCAAAGAGAATAATGTCTCCTTTATAAGAGACGTATTTTCGTAAAGTAGTAGAACATTTCAATTGTGATCATAGTAATCCAAAGTATGTCCTATTAGTGAAAGGTCATAATTTGTGCAAGGTTTTGTGTCCAAATATAGCTAAACAAATAGAGAATATATAAATGATTTCTCGTGCCAATGCAGTTAATTGTCTGATGTACGCAATGTTGTGTACGCAACTTGATATTTACTATGCTATTGGCATTGTAAGTAGATATCAATAGAATGCACGCAATGCTCACTAGATAACTGTCAAGGGATTTTTAAAATATTTGAATGCTGCACCAGAATGCTCTTTATGAGTATTCTATGATAGCCAAGTTGTTAGAGCTTTTGCAAAGGATCTGCGTTTCCTAGATAGGCTTAGCATATAGATATTAAATTTAGAAATTTAGGAAAATCTAAAGAACTGTATATGAAGCACATATCTGTGCTAGATATAGTTGTAAACCCAATGACCACAGCATTATCTCAAAAAGTGTTTGAGAAATATGTGAAGTCATTAGGTTTATGATAGTTTTATTCATAAAATAAGAAGTTTTGTTTTTAGCAATATGAACGACTTGTGTAACGTGTTAGACAGAGAAGTAATCCACTCACACGGGTGTTTACCATAGTGGGAGTCAAATATGTTGATTCTTGATTGAGATGAGACAGATGTTGGACATTTAGATGTGCAATGTCCTACGACGACAATATCATCTTGCTAAGAGAGCAAGATTCGTTATAGGATGTAGTAATAAGTTACTACATTGGATCTTCTATAATCCATATGATAAGAATTAAGTAAAATTTATCATACCTTCTGTCTTAAAGTCTACAGTTAAGCTATGGCTATTACTTTAGTATGGTGTTAATTGACATATTTCCTATGTGATGGAATTCATACCATAACATGAGAATGAGTATCTCATGTGCTGTTCGACCATCGGATGGGATAAAATATTCATTGATTTCACAATCCCTGGTGTGAGATTGCGTTTTGAGAACCGTGGTTCCCGTCTTTGCCCTTAAGATCCTAAACATATTTTGGAAGTGTGATTTAGTGCTGCTAGCTTGGAAAGTCCATGAAAAGGTCATGACATATTGATTCGACCTAGCAGAGCTGACTAGAAAAGTAGACTAGATCATTACGGAAGGAATATAGTTAAGGGATAAGGAACTTTGTCCATCATATTTTGAGATTCGTTGTTCAGGTATACCAGTTGTATTAAAAAGTACAATAGTGAACACGAATAAAATTGTTTGAAATCATTGTGTGAACAATAGAATATGACATGAGTCCTGGGGTAAAAGCATATTTTATTCTATGTGAGATGTCGAGATGCTACTATTTAGTTAGTCGGTATGTCTGTTCTTCTGAATTTTAGCTAAACATAGTCGACGTGTGCTAGTCGCACGAAATCCTATAAGATGAAATCTATACATTGTTGACAGTGATCGACGATAAATGAGTGGGAGATTATTGGACTCTGGGCTCGGATTACATTCATCGTGCGAATTTGGGCCTGGGCCAAATGGGCTCGAATATTAGACCGGTTAGTGGACTAATATTATCTGTATGGATAGGCACTGACGATAGCGAACGGATAAGCACTATCTTAATGGATAAGCATGAAAAGTAAGCAGGTAGCTGAGTAGCTGCTTACGTAGCTGCTGACTCAGCTGCTTACTTTCAGCTGCTTCCAACCCTATAAATAGGGGCCCTCCCTTGAATCGTAAAAACCAAGCTGGTCCAAACGATTTACGGCTGGGCCCAACTCGACGATTTACGAGTGGGCCCTACCCTCGAGCGAGCCCACCTTGATAGTTTACGAGCGGGCCCTACCCCTGGGCAGGCCAAACTCGATAGTTATGGGTGGGCCCTACCCCCGGGCAGACCAAGCTCGATAGTTACAAGCAGGCCCTACCCCCAGGCAGGCCAAGCTCGATGGTTACAAGTGGGCCCTACCTCTGGGCAGCCTAAGCTCGACAGTTACGAGCGAGCCCTACCCTGATCACCACTCGAATAGGAAAATATTAGTTTAGTACTTGATAATTTCCAAGATATACAATATGGGTGAATCGTGGAAACCAGGCTACGATCCGTTTGAACGTGATCGTAACTCGGCCAGCGACTCACACTTACCGATCAAGACCAATGGACTTAGAGACCTGTGACGTATTCGCTTCAACAAGTAAGTACAATTTAATTAATGTCATTTAATTAAACGAGATTTGGGCGTAATTAATCAATAATTACGGCCCGGCCTCCCAACAACGACTTTTACGTAACCGCATTTATTTTTCTCCAAAGGCCGAAACATCATTTCATCGTATCCCTTCCTATACATTCTTTAGGTGGGAAACAAACTTTCCAACATAATTGGCTATATGATGTCTTCTGTTTTGTGGAAATTGCATCATTCACTCAAGTGGGATTCACATTTCATTTGCTCCCTTTTTTTATACTTGCTGCTCAATGTGCATATTGTTCATCTTTCCTAAGGGTTACCTCATGCTATTCTGTTGTATGATTTATAACTCGTCACTTAGCTACTTGAATTAGTGCGAAAAAGTTCGCTAGCAAATGGATATAATGAGATAAAAATGACATATTACATTACATCGCTCAATAAACCAGTTCATATGTTTCTGCAATAGCATATTAGTAAAATCTAGCCTCCAGAAAAGGAATGCATACTATCGATAAGGTTAGAAAACAATACATAATACGAACCCCATTAAAATCCGCGCGTTCCTAAGATTTACATCGGTACATGACATCGTATTCCTTTTTTTTCTCTCTCTAGAAGAAGACCATTACATGTATGAGAAAATCAATTTCCGCCACAAATAATCCCATAAAAAAGCATATCATTCATACGAGGTATATAGGTCAGGGCTTCTTGAGGAATTCCATAAGATAAGTGCCAAAAGCGCAGCAGGCAATTCTGAAACCTTGGAAGCCAGCTCCCTTGGTTAGGGCCTCAAATTCCTTCTCTGTTCTTTCCTTCCCACCAGGGTTCTGAGCCAACATGATTGTGTCACTGTGGATGACTAGCTTGCTGGCCAGACTGTCATCCGGGATCTCCGGCAGGATGCATTCCACGAGGATTTCCTTCCCGTTTGTCGAAAGAACGTCGTAGCAGTTGTTTAGAAATTTCAAGCAATGATCGTCGCTCCAATCATGACATATCCACTGATAAAACAGAATTGATCTATGTCAGAGTCAAATACAATGCTTCGTATACATAAATTTTAATATGGCATATGGTCGATTATTCATACAAAACTTGTATACAAAATTTGTGATCTACTATTATAGTTTATACGACTTTCGTGTCATTTTAAAATTATTGCAAATGTTAATTAATAGATTTTATCTGAAATGAGGTATTAAAATTATCATATTATTTATAAGTACACAAATCTACCTAAGTCTATCTCCACCTTATTGAACAAAAGAAAATCTATCACCTTAGGGTTTGAAATTTTTACACTCCTCGGCAATAAAATAATGAACTGACCTTCATGAAAATTGCGTCTCCTTTTGGAACACTAGCAAACATGTCGCCACCAACATGCTCCACACCTGCACCCGAATCACCCATTTCCATAAATTTCTTCCCCACGAACTTAAGCAATCGTCAAACTCACATTAGAAATATTCCACCAACTTCAATAATGACAAATAATTCATTATCTATAGGTGTGATGTTAGGTAGAAAAATTATGGATTACAAAATATTATGCAAAAGCAATATATTGTAAATTAAATCACGGATTTTGTCAATTTGTCGACTGACAAGTGCAAGATATCTTACCCGGATAGGATGGAGCATCCTCAATAACATGAGGCAAGTCGAAATTGATACCCTTAATAGAAGGGTACTTTGAAATAACCATGTTTAAGGAAGTGTTGAACTTCTAGATTGTTGAAGTCAAAAAAAATGGAGCCTGCCTACAATACTTTGTCAAAAGAGGTGGATGCCTACAATTCCATGTCAAAAGAGGTGGATGCCTACAATTCCATGTCAAAAGAGGTACCTACAAATTTAAGTCAAAAGAGATGGGCTTGATTAAATGGAAGGAGGAAATTCACACATCTATATAAGGACGTTGCCATGGACAAGGAAAAATGTACAAAACCATAAAACACCATAAAAGGAGAAGAACTTCCTTCTCCTTTCTCCTTGTAAAATCATTTTGATAAATTCCTTGTATCTAGTAGATATCCTCCTGGCTTGGTACGCCTTCGGACGTAGATTGTTGATCGAACCGGGTTACCAATTCTCTTACCTCTTGTCATCATTTTGCTGTTATCATCTTGGCTCCCAAATTCGTGGGTTCGTTGTCAAGGGTTCGTTCGTGAGAGCACTTCAGGGGATTCGATTGTAGGATCCCCAACAACTGGTATCAGAACACGGATCTAAGATCCGGTGGGAGCAACGATGATGAACGATGGCAAGTCTCCGGTCGAGAAGTTTGATGGCATGGACTATGGCTTCTGGAAGATGCAGATCGAAGATTACCTCTATGGGAAGGATCTGCATCAATCGCTCGAAGAGAAGCCGACCGACATGAAGGAGGAGGAGTGGAAGCTCCTGGATCAGAAGGCGATGAGTGTTGTTCGCTTGTCCTTGTCCAAGAATGTGACTTTGCACGATGAAGGCAGAGTCTACAAAGGAGATGTTGAAGACATTGTCCGATATATACGAGAAGCCATCGGCGGCAAACAAGGTCAACTTGATGCGTAAGTTGTTCAACTTGCTGATGGCAGAGGGTACGATGGTGGCCAAGCACTTGAACGAGTTCAACGCCACGATAGCAGCACTGAGCTCGATGAAGATCACCTTTGAAGATGAAGTACAAGCTCTTATCTTACTAAGTTCCTTACCCGATAGTTGGAATGGCACGATCACTGCGGTAAGTGCTTTGGCAGGGAAGGTTACGTTGAAGTTGGATGAAGTTAGGGACTTGATTACGAGTGAAAAGATTCGTAGGAAAGAGTCTGGGTTAATCTCGAGTTCGGCTTTGAATGCAAGTAGTAGAGGAAGGTCCGAATCTAAGAAAGAGAAGAAAGATTGTGGTAGATCTAAGTCCAAGTCGAGGAAGTCAAAGAAGGATATAAGTAAAGTCCAATGTTATAATTGTGACAATTATGGACACTACGCAGTCAATTGCAAGGCACCAAAGAGGGAGGACTCATCAGCAAATTCTACATCAGAAGACCATGGAGATGCCTTGATCCTTAGTGTTTGCAGTCCATTGAAGGCTTGGGTTTTAGATTCAGGTGCATCGTTCCACTCGTATAGTGATGCGGGTATGATGGAAGATTATGTCCAAGGGAAGTTTGGCAAGGTTTATCTAGCGAATGATAAGCCGTTGCAAATTATGGGCATGGGAGATGTACGAGTCAAGACGCTAAATAGTTCTACACTAACGTTAAGGAGAGAGAGACATATTCCCGGATTGAAGAGGAACCTACTCTCCGTAGGGCAACTAGACAATGAAGGCTATAAGGTGGTCTTTGGTTGCAAGTCTTGAAAGATAACCAAGAGGGCTATAGTGTTAGCTCAAGGATTGAAGGAAGGCACCTTGTACACAATAAGGAGCACTCAAGATAGCATCAATATGGCAGGAAGCTCAGATGATGCTGTCACGACCCAAATCCGGATTGCTGACATATTGCTGGGTCACACTCTCCTAAATCGATGAGCCACGACCCAACCAGCCTCGTACGAACAAATGACTCAAATTGCGGAAGCATCAAATTAAGCTTATACAAATGCGGAAGCGTAATTTCATATTATACATATATATCACATCTTATTCTTACATAATTCCAAATACAAACATAAGTACCACAATGTGTACAATGGAGCGACACCACTAAGATCAACAAAAGGGAAATACCATCCAAAGACTTTAAAACCCGGAAGAAGACAATGGGTTCACACGATCTATCAAACAAAGTTCTTTGGATGTCAAGACGATTCTCTAACTTCCGTCACCTGTGGAGGAAGGGGTAAGTACTTGGAAGTACTTAGTAGAGGATATTAAAACTAACCTATAATTAAATAACCAACCACATGTATTGACACAAATTCATGCATAGACAAATGTTCCAAATTAATATTTAGCACATCACAAGTATTTAATCGTAAATAACTGACAAATTCATAATTCATACGAAGGACACGTTCCGATCCAAATAGGCATCGCAAATATTATATCATGGATGGACTTCAGATAGGTCTAGAATGTGTCTCTCCTTCTCACAACACTGGGATACCATATCTTATAGTGCTTTCATCAAACTCCGCCAGCCATATCATAATCGTATCAAATCCAATGTATCCCCAAAACATGTGCACATGTGCCATCATCCCCGGTTGGTCACGGGTAGACCTCATCGTTCGCCATCTCACAAATCAACTCACATATACCATACATAAATTCATAATCACCAAAACCAAATCCTCATAATCCACAAGACTCATATTTGTCAAAATCATGCATAACCAAAAATCACCAAATCACACAAATCAAAGACTCACATCACACTTCATTAAATCACCATATAATCATCATATCAAGGTAAAGACACAAGTTTATGACAACCAATGTTAGCCAAAACAGAGGTTAGGGATAATATCTCCCTACCTTTAGCCAAAATGCACAAATGCTCCTAAAGGCCTCCGCTCCTTGCTTTACGTTCCTCGATGCTCTATTTCTAATATGCGATCAACTAAATTATAGACATAACACTCTAGTCAACATCTACCTCTCAAACACAAGAACTTGAGCACTCTTTATCAAAGTTTCTAAATTTGGATTTCTATAACAAAATCTCCAAAACTTTACAAAGATCCTTAAATACATCTTTAAAGCTTAGCTTATCATCAACTTCCATAAACCATCAAATCATACTTCAAATAACCTCAAGTTCCTCACCTTGGTCATAATAAAAGTTATTCAAAATCTTTCATAGTTACTTCTAATTCAAGGAAATGAAAGGATCTATCCATATTTCTAAAAGACTTAAGGTTAGAACTCATTTACCAAGCTCCAAATCAAGAGATCTTCTTTCTCTTTCTTCTTCTCTTCTCCTCCCACGTTTCCTCCTTCCTTCTCTCTCCCTTTCTCTGTTTTTCTTTCAATGGATGACTAATGAAACCCTCTCATATGCCTCTTTAGATATTTTGATTGAAAACTTACCATAAATGGTAAGTTTACCAATCACCCTTTTTCTCTTTTGATCCTCAATCTTTCAAGTCATTCTTTAACACTCCTAAATCTTTACATAAGTTCTAACAAGTCCTCAAATCAACCCTTAAGCCATATTTGTCACATTGCTCATCATTTGGCAAAATCTCTCAATTCTTACGAATACGTACCTAAAACCGAGCTCCAACAACTCTCCCATGATCCCACCAACTAAATCCTCAATTGTCAAAACATAAATCTTCAAAGTTGAACTCCTAGATGTTATGAACATCTTCGAATTGGAATCACTCAAATCGGAGGTCGTATGAGTAAGTTATGAATTGTTTAAAAAAAGTGTGCAGCCCAGCATCTCGCTGACTAAACCAGCGACCCGCTGGACCCTTACAGCAGGTTTTCCAGCGCCTCGCTGGCATTCCTAGTGCCCCGCTGGATCCTTGATCCAAAATTTCGCAAAACACAAAACATCAAAATCGTAGCTCTAGGTTTACGGATCTTCTCGTTTTGGAATCGCTCGAATCGGAGTTCGTATACGAAAGTTATGATTTTTCTACCAAAAGTCGACGAACTAAGCCCACCGATCGTAACCTTTCCAAAACGAGCTCAAAACTCAAAGACGAAGGGTTAAAACCACAAAACTCAAAACACGAAAGTCGTACGTAATCGTGTCATGGATAAACACGACTTGAAATCATCCAAATCGAGGTCCACACAAAAAGGTTATACCAATTCCCCCAAAGGACGAAGAATTCAACCAAATGGTTTTAAAACCGATCGATACAACCACAACCAACGGTCGAACCTAATGGTTACGACAAAAGCAAAACTAGTGAGGGTCGTAACAGTCTTCCCTCCTTATAAAAATTTGATCCCCGAATTTGTGTAATGAAGGATCAACTTACTTGTTATTCGAAAAGATGAGGAAACTTGGTCTTCATCTCCTCTTCCACTTCCCAAGTCGCTTCAGCCAAAGTGCGATTAGCCCACGCGATCTTGATCATCGGAATCTCTTGGTTCCGAAGCTTCTTGACCTCATGATCCAAAATCCTGATCGGATCCTCTTGATACATCAAATCTCCGCTAACCTCCACCACTTGTGATTCCAATACATGCATAGGATCGTGCAAATACCTCTTAAGCATGGAGATGTGGAAAACTGGATGAACATGCAACATAGATGGTGGTAAAGCCAACCGATAAGCAACTGGTCCGACTCTCTCCAGAATCTCGAACGGACCAACATATCGAGGACTTAGCTTCCCTTTTCTTCCGAATCTCATTGTCCCTTTCATGGGCGACATTTTAAGGAAAACTTGCTACCCCACTTCAAACTCAATGTCTTTTCGCCTCTTGTCTGCATAGGACTTTTGCCGACTTTGAGCTGACTCTAATCTTCGTCTAATCAATTGAATCTTCTCATTAGTCTCTTGCACCAACTCATTCCCCAAAAGTTGCTTCTCACCAACTTCATTCCAACACAGTGGAGATCTACACTTCCTCCCGTACAAAGCTTCATACGGAGCCATCTTAATACTCGACTGATAACTATTGTTGTATGCAAACTCCATCAAAGGCAAATATTGATCCCAACTACCTTCAAAATCAATGGTGCAAGTTCGCATCATATCCTCCAGAATTTGAATGACCCATTCAGATTGGCTATCCATTTGAGGATGAAAGGCCGTACTCAAATCCAATCAAGTTCCAATAGCCTCCTGAAACTTTCTCCAGAATTGTGACGTAAAATGTGTTCCACGATCAGAGACAATCGAAATCAGTGCACCATGCGATCGAACGATCTCGTCAATGAATAACTGGGCTAGCCTACTTGCATCGTAGGTGATCTTGATAGGCAAAAAATGCGCCGACTTGGTCAATCTATCAACGATGACCCAAATGCTGTCATAACCTTGAGAGGTTGTCGGAAGTCCAACCAATAAATCCATCGTTATCCATTCCTACTTCCACATCGGAATTTCCAATGGTTGCAACAATCCTGAAGGTCTCTGATGTTCTGCTTTCACCTGCTGACAGGTCAAACACTTAGAGACGAATACTGCAACGTCTCTTTTCATACCCTTCCACCAATAATTGTCTTTCAAGTCATGATACATTTTTGTAGACCCCGGATGCATACTGTACACAACTTGGTGTGCTTGAGCCAATAACGCTTTTCTCAATTCTTCGACATCTGGAACAACTACTCGGAGTCCATAATATAACACACCATCATCGAGTTGAAACTTAGGTAACACACCTAGTTTAACTTTCCTTATCATCTCAATCACCTTCGGATCTTCCTTTTGTAAACTTACGACTCGTCCTTGCAAGACAGGTCCCATATGCATTTCAGCCAAAAACCTTGGTTGAACCACAGATTTCCGACTCAAAGCATCAGCTACCACATTTGCCTTCCCTGGATGATAACTAATAGTGCAATCGTAATCCTTGAGTAACTCCATCCACCTTCTCTGTCTCAGATTCAAATCCCGTTGCTCAAAGATATACTTAAGGCTCTTATGATCTGTGAAGATCTTAAACTTCTCGCCGTAAAGATGATGCCTCCAAATCTTCAAGGCGAACACAACTGCAGCCAATTCTAGATTATGAACTGGATAGTTCTCTTCGTGCTTCTTCAATTATCTCGAAGCATAAGCGATGACGTTCTTGTGCTGCATCAGAACACATCCCAATCCAACTCTTGATGCATCGCAATACACAGAATATCCTCCTGTACCCGAAGGTAGGACTAACACAGGTGCATGTGTCAACTGATCCTTAAGCTCTCTGAAGCTTTCTTCACACTTTTCTGACCATTCATACTTTACATTCTTCTGAGTTAGCTAGGTTAACGGTGATGCCAAAGTAGAGAAGTCTTTAATAAACCGTCGATAGTAACCTGCTAAACCCAGAAAGCTACGAATCTCTGTCACACTCGTCGGAGTAGCCCAACTTATCACAGCATCTATCTTACTGGAATCAACCGAAACTCCATCTTTGGACACAACGTGTCCTAGGAAGACTACACTCTGAAGTTAAAACTCACATTTCGAGAGTTTAGCATAAAGTTCTTTCTCTCGCAACTTCTGCAACACCAATCTAAGATGCTTCTCATGCTCTTCCTGACTCGTGGAGTATATCAGAATTTCATCAATAAAGACAACCATAAACTGATCCAAGAAAGGTTTGAATGTCTGGTTCATCATATCCATGAATGCAGCCGGAGCATTCGTCAAACCAAACGACAGGACCAAAAACTCATAATGTCCATACCGAGTCCTAAATGCCATCTTCTGAATATCCGATTCTCTTATTTATAACTGGTAATACCCTGATCTCAAATCAATCTTCGAAAACCACTTAGCTCCCCGAAATTGATCAAAAAGATCATCAATCCTAGGAAGTGGATACCGATTCTTAACGGTCATCTTATTCAACTTCTGGTAATCTATGCATAACCGCAAAGTTCTATCTTTCTTCTTCACAAACAAAATTGGTGCTCCCCACGGAGACACACTAGGCCTGACGTAACTCTTATCTAACAGATCTTGCAATTGTTCTCTCAGCTCTTTCATCTCAGCCAGAGCCATACGATACGGTGGAATTGAGATTGGCTCAGTGCCGGGTTCTAACTCAATAAAAAATTCTATCTCCCTCACAGGAGGCAATCCTGACAAATCTTTGGGAAACACATCTGGATACTCCCTAACCACCAGAATATCATCTACCAAAATTTCATCCTTCCCAATCTCTTTTACCCAAGCTAGATAACTTACACATCCCTTCTCAATAAATTTATTAGCTTTAAGGTAAGAGATCAACTTCGCAGTTGTCACTTTCGCTCCACCTGAAACTCAAATTCTGACTCCCCCAATGGTCGAAAAGTGACTTGTTTCTCAAAGCAGTCCACCACCGCATGATAAGTGGATAATATATCCATCTATAATATTATGTCAAAGTCATCCATATCTAATACATACAAATCAGTCGACAGTTCACGTTCACTGAATAAGATAATATATGATCTCATCACCTCACAAATATTCACATAACCGCTCGAAGGCGTAGCAACTACCATAGATTCATCTAAGCACGTAGGCAATATATCCAAAAATTGCATATATCGGGATGACACAAATGAGTGCGTAGATCCCGAATCAAATAACACACGTGCATTAGAAGATCCAACAGAAAGGGTACCTGTGACCACATTGTTGCTTGCCTCGGCATCTCCCCTCGTTAGAGCATAAACACGAGGTTGTACTTCGCTCCCTCTGCCTTCTGACCTTACTCCTTCAATCCTCGAACCAGCTTCCCTCTGAACTTGAGGAGGGGGATTTCCTTGTACAGACTACGAGGCTACCATGCTCGCTACTTGTCTGTGCTGTCCAGGTGTAGGACAATCTCGAGCTAGGTGGCCTACCTTGCCACAGTTGAAGCAAGCTTCAGTCTCCCTATAGCAAACATTTCCCGGATGTTGCTTCCCACAGCTCTGGCATGTCCTAAAGTTGCTCGACTGACTTGGATTTGATCATTGTCCTCGGAAGTCATTTCCTCTTCCGAACCTTCCAACGGATCCTCCGCCCCTAGAAGTCATAGATTGTCTACCAGACCACCTCCCTTGTGGCCTGAACCCTTGGTTCACACTCCGCTGTGGTTGCTTATCAAACCTCTAAAACTTTGGTGGACTAGGAACTACTTGACGTTCATTATTTTGCATCTCTAATATTCGAGCACAATTTACTGCAGCAGCATAAGTCTCAAAGCCACGAAGCATCATAACCTTGAACATTGAGTCATCAAGGCCACGAACAAACCTCTTCACTTTCTTTTTCTCATCGGGAACCAAATGTTTTGCATAACGCAACAGATAGTTGAACCTCTGATCGTACTGATCCACTGTCATCCCAGGTGTCTTCACCAGCCGCTCAAACTCGAAAGCTCAAGCATCCTTCAAACTCTCTGGTTGGAACCGATCTAGCAATGCCTTAGTAAACTCTTCCCACATCCAAGCATATGATCCCTTATTCTGGAACCATACTCCAGCCTCACCAACTAACTGAAATGAGGCAAGTTCTACCATTCTTACCCCGTTACATCTCAGGATTCTCTTTCTTTTCTCCATCTCATCAATGAAGACTTGAGGATCATCCTTCATACCAGAGAATGTCGACGATCTCAACCTCAAAAACTCTCCCAAAGAGTCATCTTTTACAGCTGTCAACACATTCTGTTCAATCTGGACTTGCTCTGAATTTCTCCATTGCCAACATCACCTGATCTACACTATCGCTACTTTGCCCTTCCAACACCGGTACAAGCATATTAACGACAGGCAAAGGGATCTCATTCCTCACAACATCACTCCCAGTTATAACTCCAACTGGTGGCACATTTTCACATGCAACTTCCTCTCCCCGCACTTGGGAATTCTCACCATTTCCTCTTGCCAATTCAGAATCGCAATGAGTACTCGTCATATCCTCCTATACCAATGAGGTAGAATTAGATATGCTAAGATTGACACATGAAAGAGGACAAAGACATGACAAATCCTATGCTCTATTATACACAACATATAATTCAACTCAAGAATCCTATGCTCCATTATATAAATACGGAAGCATAATTTCGTATTATACATATATATCACATCTTATTCTTACATAATTCCAAATACAAACATAAGTACCACAATGTGTACAATGGAGCGACACTACTAAGATCAACAAAAGGAAAATACTATCCGAAGACTTCAAAACCTGGAAGAAGATAATGGGTTCACACGATCTATCAAACAAAGTTCTTCGGACGTCAAGACGATTCTCTAACTTCTGTCACCTGTGGAGGAGGGGGTAAGTACTTGGAAGTACTTAGTAGAGGATATTAAAACTAACCTATAATTAACTAACCAACTACATGCATTGACACAAATTCATGCATAGATAAATGTTCCAAATTAACATTTAGCACATCACAAGTAATTTAATTGTAAATAACTGACAAATTCATAATTCATACAAAAGACACGTTCCGATCCAAATAGGCATCGCAAATATCATATCATGGATGGACTTCGGATAGGTCTAGAATGTGTCTCTCCTTCTCACAACACTGGGATACCATATCTTATAGCGCTTTCATAATCAAACTCCACCGGCTATATCATAATCGTATCAAATCCAATGTATCCCTAAAATATGTGCACATGTGCCAACATCCCCGGTTGGTCACGGGTAGACCTCATCGTTCGCCATCTCACAAATCAACTCACATATACCATACACAAATTTATAATCACCAAAACTAAATCCTCATAATCCACAAGACTCATATTTGTCAAAACCATGCATAACTAAAAATCACCAAATCACACAAATCAAAGACTCACATCACACTTCGTCAAATCACCATATAATCATCATATCAAAACAAAGACACAAGTTTATAACAATCAATGTTAGCCAAAACAGAGGTTAGGGATAATATCTCCCTACCTTTAGCCAAAATGCACAAAAGCTCCTAAAGGCCTCCGCTCTTTGCTTTACGTTCCTCGATGCTCTATTTCCAATATGTGATCAACTAAATCATAGACATAACATTCTAGTCAACATCTACCTCTCAAACACAAGAACTTGAGCACTCTTTATCAAAGTTTCTAAATTTGGATTTCTATAACAAAATCTCCAAAACTTTACAAAGATCCTTAAATACATCTTTAAAGCTTAGCTTATCATCAACTTTCATAAATCATCAAATCATACTTCAATTAACCTCAAGTTCCTCACCTTGGTCATATTAAAAGTTATTCAAAATCTTTCATAGTTACTTCTAATTCAAGGAAATGAAAGGATCTATACATATTTCTAAAAGACTTAATCAAGAGATTTTCTTTCTCTTTCTTCTTCTCTTCTCCTCCCACGTTTCCTCCTTCCTTCTCTCTCCCTCTCTCTGTTTTTCTTTCAATGGATGACTAATGAAACCCACTCATATGCCTCCTTAGATATTTTGATTGAAAACTTACCATAAATGGTAAGTTTACCAATCACCCTTTTTCTCTTTTGATCCTCAATCTTTCAAGTCATTCTTTAACACTCCTAAATCTCTACATAAGTTCTAACAAGTCCTCAAATCAATCCTTAAGCCATATTTGCCACATTGCTCATCATTTGGCAAAATCTCTCAATTCTTACGAATACGTAGCTAAAACCGAACTCCAAAAACTCTCCCATGATCCTACCAACTAAATCCTCAATTGTCAAAACATAAATCTTCAAAGTTGAACTCCTAGATGTTATGAACATCCTTGAATTGGAATCACTCAAATCGGAGGTCTTATAAGGAAGTTATGAATTTTTGAAAAAAAGTGTGCAGCCCAGCGTCTCGCTGACTAAACCAGCAACCCGCTGGACCCTCACAGCAGGTTTTCCAGCGCCCCACTGGCATTCCTAGTGCCCCGATGGATCCTCGATCCAAAATTTCGCAAAACTCAAAACATCAAAGTTGTAGCTCTAGGTTTACGGATCTTCTCATTTTGGAATTGCTCGAATCGGAGTTCGTATGCGAAAGTTATGATTTTTCTACCAAAAGTCGATGAACTAAGCCCACCGATCGTAACCTTTCCAAAATGAGCTCAAAACTCAAAGACAAAGGGTTCAAACCACAAAACTCAAAACACGAAAGTCGTTCTTAACTGTGTCGTGGACAAACACGACTTGAAATCATCCAAATCGAGGTCTACACAAAAAAGTTACACCAATTCCCCCAAAGGACGACGAATTCAACCAAACAGTTTTAAAACTGATCGATACAACCACAACCAACAGTCGAACCTAACGGTTACGACAAAGGCAAAACTAGCGAGGGTTGTAACAGATGCAGATCTGTGGCATAGTCGTCTCGGCCACATGAGTGAAAAAGGGATGAAGGTGTTATGCTCTAAAGGGAAGCTACCAGGCTTGAAGACCGTGGAGGTTGGCCTATGTAAGCATTATATGCTCGGGAAGCAACAGAGGGTTAGCTTCTCAAGAGGTGGCAGAGCTCCAAGAGAGCAAAGACTAGAGTTGGTCCATAGCGACTTATGGGGACCGACACCAGTTGCATCATTGGGAGGGTCAATGTATTACATGACCTTTATTGATGATTCCACGAGGAAAGTGTGGGTGTACTTCTTAAAACAAAAGTCTGATGCTTTCAATGCCTTCAAGAAGTGGAAAGTACTTATGGAAAATGAGACGGGACTCAAGGTAAAGTGCTTGAGATCTGACAATGGTGGCGAGTACGAGCTTAAGGAATTTAAAGACTTCTGTGCAGAGCAAGGAATTTGCATGGAGTAGACAGTTACAGGGACACCTCAGTAGAATGGCATCGCGGAGAGGATGAATCGAACACTCAATGAGAGAACAAGGGCTATGTGATTGAAGTGTGGGTTGCCTAAGATGTTTTGGGCAGATGCAGTCAACACGGCAGCATTTCTTATCAATCGAAGGCCATCAACTCCTTTGGAAAATTGTATTCCCGAAGAAGCTTGGAGTGGTAAGGATGTTGATCTCTCATACCTTAGGGTCTTTGGTTGTGTTGCTTATATTCTTGTGGATACTGGTGAAAGAACCAAGTTGGATGCCAAGTCCAAGAAGTGCACGTTCATTGGATATGGCAGTGACGAGTTCGGATTCTGATTTTAGGATGAGAAAAGTCATAAGGTGATTAGGAGCCGAGATATCGTGTTCAATGAGCAAGTGTTGTACAAGGATCGTGGAAGTATATCTGATGAGGTGGGAGCTCCTAGCAAAGAAGTCGTTGATTTGGATATCTTCAAATCGGGTGGGAGCTCAATGACTCAGAATGAGCAAGAGGAAACTCATGAGGAAGAAGAGGCGGTGCCAAGTTCCCCACCATCAGTGGTACCGCTAAGGAGATCTGAAAGGGAG
>SOPF01012660.1:0-12894 GCA_012979155.1 Hypericum perforatum | reverse complement strand
CAAACATGTGGCTGGCACGCAAGTTCTTTAACTGAATTAACATGTGGTATGCTACCCAATTTTATCCGAGCTAGACCAGGAAAGTTGTCGTGGATCATCATTCATGGTCTAGGAAGGATAAAAATAGAATAACAACCTAATCCTATATAACCACGGGTTTGGCGCCCCTTCTTTTGATTTGATTGAACCGATCGTATCTAGGCAGGCACATTCAACATTGAAGCTGGCACGAGTGGCACTTCAATGTATGAAAGAGCATGACCAGGTAACATCGGTAACTCTTGCTTGGTACGGCCACTAATGAGAATGCCTTTTTATAGCGAGATGATGGCCTGGATCTTGAAGCATTTCTTGATGTAGGACACGACAAGATAACTGACGTTTACGTTCCTATGTCAAATGCCCCTTTACTAGCTTTACCTAATTTCTCTAAAATGTTTGAAGTTGAGTGTGATGCATCCGGTGTAGGAATTGGCATTGTGCTCATGCAAGATGGACGTCCAATTGCCTATTTCAGCGAGAAGTTAAGCGGAGCAACTCTAAATTATCCAACCTATGACAAAGAGTTGTACGCATTGATCCGGACATTGGAGACGTGGCAGCATTACTTGTGGCCCAAGGAGTTCGTGATTCACACTAATCATGAGTCATTGAAACACTTGAAAGGGCAAAATAAGTTGAACAAGAGGCATGCACGATGGGTGGAGTTCATAGAAACATTTCCTTATGTCATTCGTTACAAGAAAGGTAAGGAGAATGTAGTGGCAGATGCACTATCACAAAGGTATGCCTTAATCTCAACTCTTAATGCTAAACTGATTGGTTTTGAACATATTAAAGAGTTGTATGTTGAAGACACTGATTTTGGTGACTTATTCCGAGCCACGGAGAAGAGTGCAAGTGGTAAATTCTTTCAGAATGAAGGTTATCTGTTTCGTGAAAACAAACTTTGTGTGCCTAATTGTTCTATATGAGAATTGCTAATTTAGGAGGCACATGGAGGTGGATTGATGGGGCACTTTGGAATTGCAACAACTTTGGCGATGCTACAAGATCACTTCTATTGGCCACACATGAAGAGGGACGTAGAATGAGTTTGTGGACATTGTGTCACATGCAAGCAAGCCAAGTCAAAGGTAAAACACCACGGTTTGTACACCTCTCTACCTATACCTAGTGAGCCTTGGATTGATATCTCTATGGATTTTGTGTTAGGACTGCCTAGAACTAAACATGGAAGAGATTCAATCTTTGTGGTGGTAGATAGATTTTCTAACATGGCACATTTCATTCCATGTCACAAAACTGATGATGCTTCAAACATTGCTGATTTGTTCTTTAAAGAAGTTGTTAGGTTGCATGGCATGCCTAGAACTATCATTTCAGATAGGGATGCAAAGTTCTTGAGTTATTTTTGGAAGACCTTGTGGTGCAAGTTAGGTACTAAGTTACTATGATGTAGGAACATCCTCACCACCCAGATTACTTCCAAGGCACCAAGAGTTTATCTACGATCTGCCTTGAAAACAAGACAAGAAGACCTTGTCCAAGGTGCATAATTGAGTTGATTTCGTATTAAATTGACCTTGAAGACATTTGGACGTACCAGATTGCACTTTGCCAATACTCATTATGTTTAGTTTGTTTTATTTAAGCCTAGTTCATTTTAATCCTTTAAGTTTTTCCCATTAATTAGATTCGTTTATTTAAACATCTAAATTCATTGAATATGACCTTTGGTCGAACCAACCAAGCTCACTTAGTTTCTATAAGTATGTAATTCGTATTTGGATGATGAATTAATTTGAGATTGTTATTCTCGTAATTACCTTAGTGTAATTTTGTTTGCATGGATTTGCAACAATATGCATGGATTTGCATGAATTGATGCGTGGACTCGCATTGTGAGCGTGGATTTGCTTATTATGCGTGGATTCGCATTGTAAGCGTGGACTCGCTTAGCTTGTTCGTGGACTCAAACATTATCCAACAGTCGCCCTAGCAGGCCATTTGATTTTGATCAAACCCCTTTTGATCAAGCTACGGAAGTTAATTGATCAAGAGTCCTATCCATTTTATCTTGTTATCCTTAATTTCGTTCCCCATTTATCAAATTCCCTCTCATTCAGGCCAAATCAAACCATCTAAACCCTAAGTCTTCCGCTACCTACATCAGGTGGTATCAGAGCCTGTGCAACAATCATCTCGATTTCCATATTGAGACTGAGTGAATTCTAACCCGTGAGTTGAGAGAGAGCTATACACTAAACGGTTCAACAGAATTTGTGATCATTCGATCCGAATTCCTTATAATCCTTCCAAACTCCACCAACAAACCGATCTGAGACATGGTGGTTTACAATGTGAATCAAAGATTTTCCAATCTGGAAGACAACTTGAAGTCCATTCTCAATCGTTTGGACCAGTTTGCAATGCAAGCACCAAAAGTTGCATCCCGATCTATTGTCCGTGCAAAATCAAAAGAGAAGGGTGACCTAATTTCATGTGCTACGCTCAATCCAAGAAGAGGATCATGTAAAGAACAAGATTCAAGAGATCATGGATGTGTTGTTCGTGATTTAGAAGATCATGGACGTAAAATTCGTTCCAAAGCCGTGCACGATGAAACCCTACATGTTTCTAGATGTCCCAAAGAGAAGATCACCCAAGTTTGTGATTCTGATCGTGTTGATTTGAAGAAAGATCAATTCAGAAGTGTAGATCGTAAGATCAAGCCTTATGTTGAACGATTCTATGTAGAGGTGGACGAAAACTTCCCCTTGTGGCTTGATTCAGTTGAAGTTTATTTCAAGAACATGAATCTGAATAAAGAACAGAAAGTTAATTTTGTGGCTAACAAGTTCCTATCAACCACGTCTATATGGTGGCAAAAGGAGAAAGTCATGAGATGTGTTCGTGATTGAGTTTCCATGAAGAGGATCTTGAAAGAGAAATTTCTTACCGTGGGTTACAAGAAAACCCTAAGTGCGAAATTCCAAGATGCATGTGAAAGGGCACACAAGGCTGAAAGAGTTCTGACCAAGAAGGAGACCGTGACAAATTTTGATCAAACAAAATTGTGTGAATTTAATCCTAGATCAGAAAGGAATGCAATGGTCGTGCATAATCTCATCATGACAAGGGATAAGAAGGCTGTTCCAGAACGTGATCCAAAGCCTAAAGTTGCTCCTAAAAATTCGCAACCTGAAAGCAAGGAGTTTGAGTCCAAATCAAATTCTACATTCCGTTGTTATAGATGCAATTAGATTGGACATATTGCGAAAACTTGCCCAACAAGGAAGATCAACCAACTGGTTGAATGTAAAGACAAAGAAGATGAGAGCCTTATTATATTTGTTTGTGCACCCGTGGATGCCATGAACAAAGAAGAAAATTCTGATGAAGATCAAGAAGATCTGAAAGATTCAGAAGAGGAGAATGACGTGATATACAAGGAAGTTCTTAATTCTGAAGAAAAAGAATGTGATGATCTCTTTCAGATCCGTGATGATGTTGGAGATGACGTATATGATGTGAACAATTGTAACTTGATGGACAAGGAAGCTTGCCACGATCTGAAGTTGCCTAATAAGCCAAACCAAAGTGAGTTTCAGAAGATCAATGCCATGCATTCTATGGAGTTGCAGTTGATGATTCATGTTATACTGTGGAGGGTTTGTGATGCAAATGCACGAAAGTTTGTTATGGAGGTTGATCCTAATGATTTACCCTCATTGGAAGCTATTTTGAGTGGATTGAATGATTTATATTCGGATCAAAGAGCTTTTAATTTATTACGTGATCAATTGAAGCAAAGCATCAATCTGAATGCTAAGTGGATCAAGTATCTTTGGGAGTTGCCAATTCGGATTGTTTGCAAGAGTGGAACTTCTAAAGTTCTTGCGGATGTGTTAGGTCCAAGGCAGAATTTGATTGAAGAACTTCGTGAAGTTCCTACTGCTTTTGAATAGTTGAAGCTTAAACACGAGGTTGTTGAAGTTTATGGAGGCTTCTAGACATTGTGCAAATCTGGACTGACGGTGCAAGATTTCTACTTCCATGATAGCGTATGCATGATGTTCAACTTTGCAATCTGAAGTGTGCACAATCCATGGGTTGCTTCCTTATGTTGAGTTCGAAATATCTATTTTACTGGTCGGGAAGAAATCAGACATCACCCTTATGTTCGAATGCTATATTTGTGACATAGGAACGTCTCAAGCTGGTCGTGTGCATGGAGTCGTTACATGTGCATAGGGTTATCAACTCGTGCATGGCCAGCTTATCGCGAGTCCAAAGCGATTCGTATTCTCGACTGTTTGTGTTCCTGTCCCACATCGACTGAATCACCTACCAAGTCTGTCGTCCTACTCTTTATAACCCGAAGGCCCGTCCTTAGTGAACATCAAATCTACCAAGCGTAATCATCCTTCGCTCCTGCAGTCTACCAAGTATCATGACCTTAGTCACAAGCTACTCTTGGTTGATTGTGTGAGCGAGGAAGAATTCGCTTGGTTCGGCCAAAGCTTAGTATAAAATTTAATGTCGTATTCAATAAATCGCTTGTTTAGCTTGGAACGTTTGATAGTTTCCATTTAAGCTAGAAGCTGAACGATTTAGGCAATAACTTTTTGATTGTAATAAGTAAGGGTTATTCAAACCGTGTAACAGCCAGCCCTTGAGTTTTTGGACCGCCTGAAATCACGCCTACTTATAAGGTAAGAACAAAATGTAATAATCACAAAGTATTGAACCCCTCAGATTTCCGAGTTGGAAAGAATTAACGCTGTGAGCGTGTGTGTTTTTTTTAGTTTACATTTTGCCCCAGGCCGTTGGAATTGAAATCCAACAAACCTCAATGAAGCAACGGAAGTTGTGACGTTGTTGTATTGTTGCAAATTCAAATTTCAACCGTGTGACTTGTCCAATTACGAGCTCAACTTATTTGATCATTCGAATCATGTCACTAATTGTTCGTTTTATCAAATTGGACCAAATCTATCATGTATTCCCTACGTCAAGTGGTATCAGAGCGAGTGTTAGATCAAGATCAATTCCTACATTGATCGTGAGAGTTGAGAGTATACATTATCACCATAGTGAGTTGAGAGAGAGCCCATCTACGAGCCGATCCACAAGGTAATATGATCCCCTAATCTGTGCCTCATCTATCAAACCTAGCTCCACTAAAAGCCGATGCTCGATGGCCGACCCTTTGGACAATCTGAATTCAGACATGTGCTAGCGTTTCACCAATTTGGAGGCTGCCATATTAGAGATTCGCACACAACTTGCTAATCTTGTGGTACAACCTCCCCCAGCTGATGCGTGCCTTGACCCTGAAGTGGAGTATGATGGAGACTCAGACACGACCCTCTACCCAAGAAGAAGGTGGAAGGGGGGTTCGTGGTGCAAGGGGGCATGGGAGAGGAGAAGGTGGACGTGGAGATGTGGGCCGAATACTAAGAAGAGAAGCATATAGGGAGGATGATCGTGGCAACAATTACCATAGGCGTGTACATCACCCCTTTAAAATGAACATAGAAAAGTTCTTTGGGGATGCAGACGTGAAAGGTTTCCTCAATTGGCTCGACTCCGTTGAGAAGTACTTCGACTGTATGGAGTTGAGTGAAGAACAGAAGGTTAATTATGTGGCTTTCAAGCTTGAGTCCGGAGCAGCCGTTTGGTGGAGGAAAGAGTAGGAGGCCAAGAGAAGGAGAAGAGAAAGACCTATTCGGGATTGGCCTATAATGGAGCAAGCTCTCTGAGAAAGGTTTTTACCCATTGACTACCACCAAACTTTATATTCGCAATTCTTGATGTGCACTCAAGGGAGTAGAATTGTTGAGGAATACACGTCAAAATTCATGAGATTAGCTGCAAGGAACGACGAGGAAGAAAACGAAGACCAGATGATTGCACGTTTTGTAGAGGGTCTTCACTACGAGATCAAGTTACGGATGGAGTTTGACACGTTTTTGTTTTTCAACGATGCGTGTTCTAAGGCGAGGAAGATCGGGGCTGCCCTGAAGAGGAAGAAGACATCCCTAGCACGATTTTCAGGTCCTGGTGGCACGTCAAATAGGGGAGGAACAGAGAAGAATGTGGCACCAGCCTCCGAAGCAAGGCCACCTCCAAAAAAATTTACACCTGAGGCCTCACAAGCGAAGGGCAAGGCCCCTTTAGTTCCTTCAGGCCTGTGTTGCTTCAAGTGCAACGAGTTTGGACATAAATCTAGTGAATGACCAAGGAGGAAGTTCGTGCAATTATGTGATAAGGAAGTTGAAGATCAGGAGGAGGCACTTCTTTGTGCGCCTGTAGATGAAAGCGAGGGTGAAATTCTTGAGGAATCAGAAGGAGACAAGGAGTATTGCGGTGTGATCCAAAAGTTTGCCTTGGCCACGGAGAAAAAAGATTTGTCCCAAAGGCACAATCTCTTTCGGACTCGTTGCCATGTTGGCAATGAAGTTTGCGACGTGATTGTGGATGGAGGCAGCCAGGAAAACTTTATTAGCTCCAAGACGGTCAAAAGACTTGGATTATAAGTCACCCCCCATCCGCAACCCTACTCGATCGGATGGATCCAGGCTGGAGGAGGCGTGAAGGTGAATTCGCAATACAAGATCCCTCTTTCAATAGGAAAATTCTCGGATGAAGTCATGTGCGACATGATCAATATGGACGCTTGCCATATTCTTCTAGGAAGGCCTTGGGAATTTGATAACAAGGCTGTCCACTAGGATGAAGAAAATACTTATGTGGTGAGCAAGGAAGGGAGGAAGTTCACCCTACTACCCTTGAAGCCGAAGAATTCCAAGTTGCACCTAAACAGTACCATGCAAGTGGTAACGTTGATTAAATCCGAGAAGGAAGTGCGAGTTGCCATGAAGGAGTTAGGATGGTGCCATGTGTTGGTATTGGGTATAGAAGGCAAAAGGCCTCAAGAGCTAGAATACCCTATGGAGATTACCAAGCTCCTACAAGAATTCAGAGATGTGTTCCCTGAGGACCTCCCTCATGGTCTACCTCCGATCAGGGACGTGCAACACCAAATTGATCTTATCCCGGGAGCATCCTTACCAAGCCTACCTCACTACAAGATGAGCCCGTAAGAGCACCAAATTTTGAAGGACCAAGTACAAGAGTTACTTGATCGGGGTCATGTTCAAGAAAGTTTGAGTCCTTGCGGATTTCATGCATTATTGATTCCCAAAAAGGACAGAACATGGCGAATGTGCATTGATAGTCGGGCAATAAACAAGATCACGGTGGGATACAGGTTCCCCATTCCAAGACTGGAAGACATGTTGGACAACCTGAGTGGAGCTACAATCTTCTCAAAGATTGATCTGAAGAGTGGCTACCACCAAATTTGTATAAGGACATGGGATGAGTGGAAGACTGCCTTCAAGACCAAGGAAGGCCTATACAAATGGCTGGTTATGCCTTTCGACCTCACCAATGCCCCGAGCACTTTCATGAGATTGATGCATCAGGTACTACGTCCTCTCCTGGATAAATTCGTCATTGTATATTTCGATGATATCCTGATATTTAGCAAGACCAAAGAGGAGCATGTCTTGCATTTAAGAGAAGTGCTCGAGTTGTTAAGAGAAAACAAACTCTATGCCAATATGAAGAAATGTACGTTTTGGCAAGAGAGCTTGTTATTCTTAGGGTTTGTGGTTGGCAAAGATGGAGTACGTGTTGATCAGGAGAAAGTAGAAGCTATTTGTTCTTGGCCACAGCCTACGAGTGTGAAGGAGGTGCGAAGCTTTTTGGGCTTAGCGTATGCATGGAGTTGTTACGTGTGCATGGGGTTATTAAGTCATGCATGGCCAGCTTATTGCGAGTCTAAAGCGATTCGCATTCTCGACCATTCGTGTTGCTGTCCCATATCGACTGAATCACCTACCAAGTCCGTCGTCATACTCTTTATAACCCGAAGGCCCGTCCTTGGTGAAAATCAAATCTACCAAGCGTAATCATCCTTCGCTCCTGCAGTCTACCAAGAATCGTGACCTTAGCCACAAGCTACTCTTGGTTGATTGTGTGAGCGAGGAAGAATTCGCTTGGTTCGGCCAAAGCTTAGTATAAAATTTAATGTCGCATTCAATAAAGTGCTTGTTTAGCTTGGAACGTTTGATAGTTTCCATTTAAGCTAGAAGCCGAACGATTTAGGCAATAACTTTTTGATTGTAATAAGTAGGGGTTATTCAAATTGTGTAACAGCCGACCCTTGAGTTTTTGGACTGCCTGAAATCACGCCTACTTAAGGCAAGAACGAAATGCAATAATCATGAAGTATTGAACCCCTCAGATTTCCGAGTTGGAAAGAATTAACGCTGTGAGCGTGTGTTTTTTTTAGTTTACATTTTGCCCCAGGCCATTGGAATTGAAATCCAACAAACCTCGACGAAGCAACGGAAGTTGTGACGTTGTTGTATTATTACAAATTCAAATTTTGACCGTGTGACTAGTCCAATTACGAGCTCAACTTATTTGATCATTCGAAGTTTTATCAAATCGGACCGTGTCTATCACGTATTCCCTACATCAATTTGTGATGTTCTGGGTGATGACATTTCGCTATACTAAGCTCGGGATGAGCTTATTCTTTCAAAAAGAGGAGTCTGATGTAGGAACATCCTCACCACCCAGATTACTTCCAAGGCACTAAGAGTTTATCTATGATCCGCCTTGAAAACAAGACAAGAAGACCAAGGTCCAAGGCGCATAATTGAGTTGATTTCGTATTAAATTGACCTTGAAGACATTTGGACGTACCAGATTGCACTTTGCCAATCCTCATTATGTTTAGTTCGTTTTATTTAAGCCTAGTTCATTTTAATCCTTTAAGTTTTTCCCATTAATTAGATTTGTTTATTTAAAGCTCTAAATTCATGTAATGTGACCTTTGGTCGAACCAACCAAGCTCACTTAGTTTCTATAAGTATGTAATTCGTATGTACAATAAAAGATATTGAATGATGAATTAATTTGAGATTGTTATTCTCGTAATTACCTTAGTGTAATTCTGTTTGCATGGATTTGCAACAATATGCATGTATTTGCATGAATTGATGCGTGGACTCGCATTGTGAGCGTGGATTTGCTTGTTGTGCGTGGATTCGCATGGTAAGCGTGGACTCGCTTAGCTCGTTCGTGGACTCGAACATTATCCAACACTCGCCCTGGCAGGCCATTTGATTTTGATCAAACCCCTTTTGATGAAGCTACGGAAGTTAATTAATCAAGAGTCCTATCCATTTTATCTTGTTATCCTTAATTTCGTTCCCCATTTATCAAATTCCCTCTCATTCGGGCCAAATCAAACCATCTAAACCCCAAGTCTTCCGCTATGCTACATCATACTATTTTCTACTACTTGTTATCCACAAACTGATGGTCAAACTAAGGTTGTTAATAGGACTTTGTCTACACTTTTGAGAGCACTCATTAAGCATAACATTAAGACTTGGGAAGATTGTTTGCCACATGTTGAATTTGCTTACAATAGATCAGTTCATTCTGCTACTCAATTTTTGCCATTTGAGCTTGTTTATGGTTTTAATCCTTTAACTCCATTGGATTTATCACCTTTACCCTTGAGTGAGCATGTTAACTTAGATGGCAAGAAGAAAGCAGAATTTATCAAGCAATTGCATGAGAAAGCACGGCTGAATATTGAAAAGAGAACGGAGCACTATGTAAGGCAAGCCAACAAAGGGCACCACAAAGTTATTTTTGAGCCTGGTGATTGGGTTTGGTTGCATATGCGAAAGGAGCATTTTCCCATGCAACGTTGTTCCAAGTTGCTACCCCATGGAGATGGTCCATTTCAAGTTCTTGAACGCATTAATGATAATGCTTACAAACTTGACCTGCCAGGTAAGTATAATGTCAGTGCATCCTTCAATGTTGCTGATTTAAGTCCTTTTGATGCAGGTGAAGATTTGAGGGCAAATCCTTTTAAAGAGAGGGGGAATGATGTGAGAGCATCCAACAACGAGCATGGAGCAATACAAGTACCTATTGGGCCGATCATAAGAGCAAGAGCCAAGAAGCTTCAATCTGAACTCAATGGGTTTATTCAAGGCTTTTGGGCTTAAGTTGATACAAGTAAGCCCAAGGATGACCATGGCAAGCCCGTGCACCTTATTGGCATCCTTCCAGAAGCTTAGCATGCACGTGATATTCCTTTGGATGCAAGGAATCTCACTATTTCGGAAGCTAGCTTATTAATTAGTTAAGTCTTAGCTTGATCAGGAAACTATATTCCAGCAACTATGACTTGTTTAGGAATAAGATACATGCTTTTAGACTTCCTAAAGTATGCTTAAAGTCATTATTATTTAGTTTCCTTTATTGTTGAACATTCGGCAAGAATTAAACCCTATTCGGGTACTTGTTATTTCGGCCAGAATAAGAACTCCTCTTTAGGAGTTAGATCGTTTAGGGTTATTTTGAGACTTTGGAGCCTATATAAAGGCATCCTTATGCAATAAAACGTCAGACCATTATTGTCCATTCGGAATACATAGCGTTTAGCTATTGAGAGAGTTGATACTCATTGTTCTTGCTCAGGCTTGCTAGTCGTCTAGCTAGAATAGTTCTTTCACTTATCAAATTGATTGTCCATCCGCGTTTGTGGCGTGATACGACTTCTTGGATCAAGGTTCATAGGATTCTTGCGTGGAGTTAAGGTCAGATTGTGCCTTGGTTCTTGCGGATTCATTATGAGTTACGATCTGAATTCTATCCTAAAGTAGCATAGGTCCGTATTGTGAATCTTTCTGCTGAGGTTCATATCAAGTCCCGAATAAACCTCCGATAGAAACTTGCCAAACCGAGGAAGCTCCTTGTTTGACTCATATTCTGAGGGACTGGCCACGATCTTTTTGATAGCATCAATTTTTGCTTGATCAACGTGGATTCCCTCCTTGCAACCACAAACCCTAAGAACAGAAGCCTGTCCCTCCAGAAGCTACATTTCTTAAGGTTGACATAAAGTTGGTTGTCACGCAACGCCTTGAACACCTCCTTCAAATGCCTTCTATGATCCTCCTCTGAGCGGCTGTACACCAAAATATCATCAAAGTATACCATAACCATCTTATTAAGGAAAGGCTTCAGAACCTGATGTATTAGCTGCATGAAGGTGCTTGGTGCGTTGGTCAATCCGAATGGCATTACGAGCCACTCATATAACCCATCCCATGTTTTGAAAGCGGTTTTCCACTCATCACCAGGTCATATCCTGATTTGATGATACCCGCTCCGGAGGTCGATCTTGGAGAAGATGGAGGCTCCACTCAGGTTGTCCAAAATGTCATCCAGTCTTGGTATAGGAAAACAATATCCTATGGTGATTTTGTTGATGGTGCGGCTATCAATGCACGTGCACCATGAGCTGTCCTTCTTTGGCACGAGAAGAGCTGGAACTCCATATGGACTTATACTCTCTAGTACGAACCCCTTATCTAAGAGATCTTGCACCTGTTCCCTCATGATCTGGTTTTCTTTAGGACTCATCCTATAATGAGGGAGCCTTGTGAGGGTGGCACCCGGAATAAGATCAATTCGGTGTTGTATATCCCTCAAAGTTGGTAACCCTGTTTGCAATTTCTCATCAACAAGCTCGGGAAACTCTTTAAGTAGTTGCAAGACTACTTCAGGAATTATTTTCGTATCTTCTCCAAGCATTTCCCGCACACCCGTCACAACTAACATGTATAGAAAGCCAACTTCTCGAAAATAATTTGCAAGCTCACGAGAAGAAGTTACCATCGTGATGAGAGGCATGCCACTATTTGATTGGTTTCGTACGTACTTCGGTTTCTTGGGAAGCAAGGTGAACTTCTCTCCCCCTTTCCGGACCTCGTACGTATTTTCTTCACCTCTGTGCACAACCTTGTTGTCAAATTCCCAAGGTCTTCCAAGAAGGATGTTGCACGCATCCATCTCCAAAACATCGCACACTACCTGATCTGAATATCTTCTAATGGTGATCGGGATAATGCATCTTGAATTGACCTTGATTCCTCCTCCACACTTGACCCAACCAATAGAGTATGGTGAGGGGTGAGGCGTGGTCTTCAATCCAAGCTTCTCGACAGTCTTGAGGCTCACAAAGTTCTCCTGACTTCCACCATCTATGATTACATCACAGACCTCCTTCCCAACATGACAACTTGTGCAAAACAAGTTATTACGTTGTGACTCTTCTTTTCTAGTTGTGGTCAAAGCCACCTTCTGAATGACTCCGCAATACTCTTCCTCTTCAGAGATCTAATCTTCCTCTTCGTCATCTTCGTCCACAGGTGCACACAAGTACACTCCTTCCTCCTCCTCATCTGAGCCTCCTTTCTCATAAAGTTGCATAAACTTGCGCTTGGGGTAGTCGCTAGACTTGTGACCCATCTCGTTGCATTTGAAACAATGGATGGTTGAGGTCGTGGCTACCTCCTTTCCTTTTCTTTGCGCAACTGCAGGGGCTGGCTTGTTTAGAGGGGGTCTAGCATCAGTTGCTTGGGGTGCACTCCTCTCTACACCTTCCCTTGTGTTTGTGGATGTATGACCCAGCCCAGAGAAACAAGAAGAGGCTACCTTCTTCTTCTTTAAAGTAGCCCCAATCTTTCTTGCCTTGGCACATGCATCGTGGAAGAATAAAAAGGTATCGAATTCCATTCTACTCTTAACTTCATAGCTGAGACCATCCATATAACGTGAGATCATCTGATCTTCATTCTCCTCAATGTCATTACGCGCAGCTAGCCTCATAAATTCCAAAGTGTATTCGTCCACAGTTTGGTTGCCTTGCGTGCACGCCAAGAATTAGGAATATAGCGTCTGATGGTAATCAATTAGAAGGAATCACTCACGTAGCGCTTG
>SOPF01012658.1:0-18421 GCA_012979155.1 Hypericum perforatum | reverse complement strand
AGTCCGGCATTTGGTGATGTGGGCAATCGCGAAGTAGTCCCTTAAAGCGATGCCAAGCTTCGTGGAGAGATTCGCCACCTAGCTGTTTAAAATGAGAAATTTTATTACGGAGTTGAGTGGTCTTACCTGGAGGATAATATTTCGCAAGAAACTTATCCGCTAGTTCCTCCCATGTGGTGAAGGTGCCAGCCGGAAATGAATCTACCCACTCTCTAGCGTCATCTTTCAAACTATATTTGAACAATCTAAGTTTAATGGCATCTGGTGAGACACCATTATACTTGACCGTCGAGCAATGGTCTTCGAACCGTTGAATGTGCTTAGCTGGGTTTTCGGACGGGTATCCTCCAAATTGGTCTTGTTGTACCATGTTGAGGAGGTTGCTTTTTATCTCAAAATTATTTGCTTCCACGGCCGGGTAGTCTATGCTTGATCTGAGATCAACAAGCCTTGGATGTGATTTGTTCCTCATGGCCGCGGGTGCGTTGATTACCTGTCGATCAGCCATTGCTCTCCTGAATTGGTTTCTCCTTTGATGAAAAGTGTGTTCAATCTCAGGATCGTATTCTTGGAGAGGTTGGTTGCCTCGACGAGTAACGGGCATACACTTCCTGTACTATTACTACACTTAACAAACAAGATCAAGCGTAGTGATAAACAAGTAGTGTATAAAGCTTAGTCTCAAAATTTTGAACACTATATCCAATATTAACAATAACAAATTCAGATCTTTTTCCCCGGCAACGGCGCCAAAAACTTGATGCGTCCAAATATGGATCTAAATATGCGTGCAAGAGTACACGATCGCAACAAGTAATAAAGTGATAAGTAAGGTCGTCTCCACAGGGAAAATAGAATTTGTTGCTAAGTACCAGATTATGTGATCAAAGTCTTAAGCTAAGTGAATCAAATGGTGAATGTTGGAAAATACTAAGCTACGGATTTTAATATTGTAAGAACCTAAGGTTGTCAATCTTAAGTTGTTTACAATATCGAATAACAATAACAAGAATTGTCCTGAATCAAACTGTCACTAATGATCCAAGAATCAATCGTGAATATGCTTAAAATCAAGTTGTCACTACTCAACTTATACACATATTCATTTTGGTCAAAATAAAGGACTTGGAAATATAAAAACGGAATTTAATGCAATTGGAACAAAGATACCTCTTTGATTAATGGCTCAGAACGTTGCATACAACCTTTGTTCCTCCCAAAAGCAATAAAAAACGAATCTAGTCTAAGATTGAAGTTTACAATGTGATTTTATCTATTCTACTCCTTGAACTTCAATGCATTCTTCATTGGTTGCCTCCTCCATTTATAACCATTCCAAAGTGCTTGCCAGAGAGGATTGAGCTGTCTTGGATCAACAAAATCGGCTGCAAGTTGATCAAGTTGAGGTTGCAAGTGGTTTGCTTTCGGTTTGCAGCTTTTCTTGACTTCTGCCGCCTGTGTAGCGACCGCTACAAGTCCTAGCGACCGCTACAGGTCAAAAATCGTGGGTGTAGCGACCGCTACAAAACGTAGCGACCGCTACAGAAAATCGGGGAAAAAATGTTGCTCGATCTAAGCGAGCGCTACAAAGTGTAGCGACCGCTACACTTGTTCCTTGAGCTTTTTCTTCCTCTTCGAACGACCGGTCGCCTGCTCCGCTTCCTGCAAAAACACGAATAACTTCGACAAGGATCCAGATTCTCGACTAAGTATGAAAACATGAACAATACTAACTAGATACGCATAAACCTACTCAAAATAAGCTAAAATAACAAGAGAAACATGTCAAGAAAGATGTACGTTTACACGTACATCATATAGCATCGTTGTTAGATTTTTTTTTGGACTTGATGTAATTTGTTTGTTCTCGTTGAAAGAATTATAACTTGATGAATATAAGAGTCTCATCATTATTGTGAGTTTTAATTTTAGAATGCATATGAACTTTGATATTGTAGGTTTCATTTTTTTTCAGTAAATAATTTTTATATACCATAGACTCGTGGGTCGATCCTGATCCTACCCGATATTTTTTGAACCATATCCTGCCCGAATCATGTATTTAAAAGAGGATAAGGGCAAAAATCTGGGTCCACCTTTATAAAAAAGGATAAGGATATGAGTCCTATGGATCCTACCCGAATCCTGCGCATTGTCATTCCTAAGCTCACCACACTCCCAACTAACAATGTTGTAATCCTAACACAGTGCAATTGATGTTGTTGGCTATTGAGCTCTGTTTAGAAACTCTTGTTGCCTTCTTCTACTAAATACCAGGGTTTTAAAAAATGACCCGGAGGTCGACCCGGATTTGGTCCAACTTCCGGATTGGCCGGCCCAAGCGGTTGGATCGAATTTATTTTCTTTTAATTTTTTACAATATTTTGAATTATATATATGTATATAGGTAAATAATTTATATAATAAATTAATAATAACATATAAATATACTAATTTTCATAAAATATACTAAATAAAGTATCTATACAAATAGATAATATCGAATAAAAAATAAAATTAATATTTTTTTAAAATTTTCTGGGTGAACCATCCCCAGTCCGACCAGAAACCAGGCGGTCCGATCGAAAATAGGGCGGTTCGCCTGAAGAGCGGTTTATTGACAAAAAACAGACTGCCCATGGGGCCAATTCGTGGTCCGACCGGCCCAACCACCGATCAAACCGCATTTTTTAAAACCTGCTAAATACTGTTGTATGGTTTTGGTCCCTCTTGTAGAATGCAGTCCATCACTTGGAGGAAGTGCGTATGAAGGCAATACGTCTGGTGGGCATGCTGTAACTTCAGATTGGATGAACAACTGACCAGCTTAGCAAATGCTTGCCCGTTCACTGTTGTTTCCCTCGTAGGTGGCAAATAAACAATTTCTCAGCAAATTGAGGATTTTGCAAAGGAAAAGCTTATTTCTGTGATGCGAGTTGATGTTGCAGATGGCACAGATGCTGATGGATCTAATACTGAATCTCAGAAGGCATAGATTTTTCCTGTTACTGATTTGTGGCCAAAGCATTGGGTACCATGCCCATGAATATTTATCTGCTGGTGGTATCTGTTTGCCCCCTTCTGAATATTTGCTCAACCTGCCATTTTTTATATTTCAAATGTGTAAAGCTCTGGTGGTTTGAGATTGTGTATCACTAAGATGATATATTTTATTACCAGACTTCTATGCACAAATGATGATGTTCAAATTGAACAAGCAGACAAAGTGGTTCTGTTTTGCATTGAATTATGACACCAGGTTTTGACTGTAACAGGATCATGTTTTGGAGAAACAATCAAATGAGAAACAATCAAAGAACATAATGATTTGAGGCTCACCTTTAAGAGCAAACAAATAGGAAAGAAAAACCACAAAGTCTTTCAAGATTAGGCGAGTTTCTGATTCTGGGCAGCTTCAAGTTCTCCAAATCTTCATTCAGCTTCGATATTATCCAATACAAAGCAATCAAATCGTAGGTTGCGTGGATATTATGCAGTCAAACGCCGAGGAAAGCTATATAACAGTCTTTAGAATACTCACCTAATTAGACACATTATCATTCTACACCAACTCATTGACAAAAGAATCAGTTATGATCAGTTTCACTTGGATCAAAAGAAACAGTTATTAATCGGCCCAGTACATGTTTGTTAGTTTCGGCTGGGAAAAGAAAACCAATGAGCCAAGGACGCTTATTCTGTGCACTCATCTACACACGAAGGAGAAATATAGATATCTAAGGAGAGTAGAATGTATTGGTGCCACATAATTTGGTCCGCAATCCGTCCCTAATATCGCCTCAAGCAAATGCAAGGAAGTAGGTCAAGAAGCTGGGTGCCTCCCCTGAACTGCTGAAGCAGCTGCTTCGTGCAATGAAGCCGCAGCCATAGCCCCAGGGTGTGGATCCGATGTAAGAATCTCGGCGGTGTCATCTGTTTTCTACATTGGTCATGCGAGAATATCGAGTGGATGAAACTGAATTCCAGAAGTATGGGTTACAATCAAAACATGAACATGTGGCCAAATACCTGGGATTCATCTGTTATGATTCAGAAGTCCTACAGGCATCCACCATGTCTTGCTTATACAATCAAAGCTCTGTACCCAAACTGAAGCTCTTTTGCAGTCCTTGGATGCCGGTATAATCGGATCCATCCCACAAATACACAAACAAATTACAAGAGGATTATATTAAAAACCCACGTGGCATTGACAAAATATATGATAATTTGACACACCAGCGATGTCGGTTCTACTTACTTTCGTATTTTCAATAAAGTTGCTAAGGTTGAGGGAAAGCCATCAACCGTAATGGGGAGGCATCAACAATGCGCTTGCTTTTGATAACAATATGCTGAAACAAGTCGTGCACAGGAGCAGGCTCAAAAGACCTTATTTGTTCTTGTTGATGAGAGCTTAATTGTTGGAGCTGTTTCTTCGTCTCATATCTTTGATAGATCTCTCTAGCAGGGAGCACATGCTTCCACCAAAAATCGTTGAGGGCCATTTTCATCATTTTCCAATATTCAGGATCCCGATATATCCGAAATAAACTACTCCCGTTACATGTCCAACAATAAAAGTCCATCCAATCTTTATCCAGTATCTCCATCAAACCTTGTGCTTGCGGAATGTAATAGTGAGGGATCCTCTTCCATGGACAAGCACCCTCCATTTCTCCATTGAAGAATGGACATTTGACTTCCAACAATCCTGGGGATGCCATCAATTTAGAGTCAACAACAATCCCATCGGGCGAAGCCGCCAACCAATCATCATCGGAATTGCTCTTGCCATACACCTGAAATTCCGTAAGCAAAAGCCTATTCCCAGTAATCTCCATATACTGCTCGAGTGCTTTTCTCTCTCTAATATTGCACCAGCAGGTCGCCAAGTTTCCCGAAAATGGTTCCTTTGCACCAATCTTCTCTTCCCAAAGTTGAATCCTCCGTTTCGGCCAGAATCCAATTGCGAATGCAAAAGTACTAGCCGTCAGCTTATACTTCCTCTTCTGTTGCCAATTCTTAGACCCATGTTGAAGACAATTTGCTTGAAAATTGAAGTACCTATCTTCACAAGCAGCATATTTACGAGGACTATCAACATGATTCACACAAATTCCAGCAGAATTATCATCAGAATCACTAATCTGATCAAATAAAGCCTGAGTCCGGTATTTCCGTTCATTTGTTGTATCCACGACCTGTGAACCTAACTTATATTTACGAGTCCAGCGGGACTTAACTAGTTGGACCAAGAAAGTCATAGTCTTCGCTGCCATGAAAAAAAACCAATAAAGAAAAAACTTAAAGAACATTGAAAAGCCACAAACAGCGTGGAAGACAAAGGAACATAGCAAATGGGTCTAGTCTTGAACTCACCATGGAAACTTGAGACGGAAAAGAAGCATCAATACAGAAACACATCGTGCAAGGGGATAACGATTTTAGAGGTATCGATGTGGAGTAATACAACACAGGCAAGGCCGGATGGTGAAGCTCCCGGGTGGCGTTTGAGTTAGTTCAGGAATTATCTTCCTAAGCTGCACAAAATTCCTTCCCCTTTGGACGGAGATGGGATTTGGGGATCTTCTCTCAGGTACACACACCTCTACTACAACACTCACATCCCTTCTGGACAATCTCAATAAGGATAAGCAGCGTGAATGTTTAGCTACACTTTGGGGGTTATGGAAAATTAGGAATCACCTAGTCTTCAGACCAGAGGAATCACTGCATGCACAACATCTAATGACCCAGGCACACAACTTGCTTCGTGAATTTCAACGGACAACTAACAACACCCAGCTCACCCCTACGAGACCAATCCAGCACTGGGTTTGCCCACCTCAAGGGTGGATGAAAATCAATTCCGATGCTGGCCTACTTACTACTGGAGGAGGTAAAGTGGGAGCCGTACTAAGGGATGAGAAAGGTACCTTCATAGCAGGAGCGGGAAAGGCCTTCAACCACATCTCTCACCCAACCATCCTCGAAGCCCTTGGTGTGTTACAAGGAATTGAGCTGGCCATCACGATGGGAACAACAACAATCCTCTTGTAAACCTGTCATCCTAGCGCTGAACAATCCGACCTTCGACCGCAGCAATCTGGCCCTAATTGTTGAAGACTGCAAACTCCTCGCTGCAACTCTGAAATAGGTTCGTTTTTCCTTCGTTCGAAGGGAAGCTAATGCAGTTGTTCACTCTTTTACTAAGGCTTGTAATTTTATTTCTTCGGATGTTTGTCTCTCTCTCTCCCCCAATCGAACTCTTACCTCCAGGGTTTTAAAAAAGGGCCCGGAGGTCGACCCGGATTTTGGTCCGACCTCCGGGTCGGCCGGCCCGGCCGGCTCATAGCCGGTCGGACCGGCACTTTTTTAATATAAGTATTCAAAATTTGATTTATTGCAACATGGACACATTTCACATGGCCGCCGTGGTTTGAGATTTTGAATGGTTGGTAGCGAAAAAAGCCGGACGTGGGTCCCTTAGGCTACCTACACCAGCGACCAAGGAGGAGGTCGGGGCTGCACATGGCCCACCAAAAAAATAGAAAGAAGCAATTAAATATTGGGAGGGGGAGAAAGTTTGACCAACCGAGAACGGCTGACCAACCGAGGGGGGAGAGGGGTTTGGACGGGCCCCACCCTTATTTAATTAATTTATTTTTTTTTTCTTATCTAAATTTTATCCTACTTTGTATACTTGTCACAATATTATTCGAGCCCAATATTTTTAAAGATAAGATTTCAGTTGAAAAAAATCTTATAATTATCTATTTAATTTTAATTAGCATTATCTACATTTATAATTTATCATTTGACATTTTCTATGTAATTTGAATTGTTGATAATTTAATAATTTTATTTTTTGAAATTAATAATTTAATACGAAGTACGAAATTTATATTAACAAATATAAAAATGTGAATTAATTAATTAAAGTTAATTAAATTGATAATGTGGAGGATATATATATTAATTGTTTATTGGCTAGGGCTGGGTTGGGTGAGGGCTGCTCCTGTGGGTAAAAAATTGAGTTTGGGGGCTGAGCTGATGTGGATGAGTGAGAAATTAATTAAATATTGCAGGGCTGGGTTGGCTCGGGGCTGCTGCTGCGGATAGTCTTAGGCCTAACAATAATAACTTAATTTTTTGGGTGAATAACAATAATAAATTAATAAGCGCATGACTTCTATGTTTTTGTCTCTCTAAAACTAATAGTCATTGATTTGGTGCAAAATTTACTTCCAACCATAGAAAGAGATATGAAAAGTTGCACTCATTGGTCAAAGCAAAGCAGCAGAAGCCAAATATATTAGCCAAAAACTCTAACAATGCATTTGTTTTACTAGGATGTATATCAAAATTTAGTACGATAGTTTGCTAGTATTTAAGATATTAATAATTTGTTTATTGTTGTTGTATGGAATAAGATGTATTTTTAAAAAAATGGGTATGTTTTTTATGTTGTTTTTTTATACCTATTGTTGTGTTATTATTAATTTTTTTAATTTTTTGCAATAGCAACTGATTGATGCTAAATGTTTCATCTCAGCCTAATTGTAGAATAAGTACCTACAAATCCGAAAATGGGCACTATTATTAAAAATCAACCATTATTACTTGACAAAATCATAAATGCTGAACTATTTTGGTCAAGACAGCCGTTTAATATTTATAGTTGTATTGAATAAAATATATAATTTTGAACAGTGTGCGAATAAAATATCATAAATGCTCTACTCAATTAATGCGGATTTCGAAATTCCACCGACTGGGTGGGAAGAAAGTGCCATGTATTGGTCCCCTTTTTGACTTTTTTTTCTTTTTTTGTCTTGAAATCGTAAAAAGCGGGTGAACCGGGTTTTGGACGGCCCGTTTTTGGTCAAACTCGGCCAGTTCACCCGTTTTTTGGCCGGCTCGCCCGGAGGGCATCTTTTAAGCCAAAACTGGGACGCTATTCTGACCGATTGGCAGTCCGACCAGCCTGCCTGCCAGTCGGACCGCGTTTTTTAAAACCATGCTTACCTCTCTTGGCAAGAGACTTGTTGTAATGGTTTTAAGCCCATGGGCCTTATATGAATGAAAACGGTTTTATCTAAAAAAAAATAATAATTTCCTAAGGGGAAAGTACACATAAGTACTCTGTGGTTTACCTGTTTCCAAAAAAAGACGTGTGGTTTTTTTCTTCCAAATTTAGTACATGTGGTTTCATTTCGGGGACAATTTTAGTCCCGGGCAGCATTTTTGGGTGACCGGCCACCTGTCCTCGCCACATCATCACCACGTCACCGACACATCATGGTCTTTTTTTGGAAACAAGTAAACCACATGGTACTTATGTGTACTTTTCCCTAAAAAATTTACCCCATTTCATCTTCAACCTCAAATATTTTTCCCGTGCATCTCGTCGAGCCCTTACTCTTCCTCCTTTGTTTTCCCTTTGCATTTCAAAATTCGGAATCTCAAAATGACGCCATAGCAACCTTAAAATGTCAGATTCTGAGGTAATCGCTACAGGAGACGGTTAAGACACATGCCGAATCAGCGGGTGCCAATGAGGAGAGCAATGCTGACGTGGTGAGTTTCGAGGCATCCACGATGGGGGAGGCTGCGGAACCGGAGGAGGCTTTCAGCCATGTGAAGCCCGAAGAGTGACGTGCATGCGTTTAAGGGAAAAGTACACATAAGTACCATGTGGTTTGCTTGTTTCCAAAAAAAGATCATGATGTGTCGGTGTCATGGCGATGACGTGGCGATGACAGGTGGCCGATCAGGCTAAAAATCTGTCCGGGACCAAAATTGTCACAAAAAAATAACCACACGTACTAAATTTGGAACTTTAAAACCACACGGTTTGTTTCTGGAAACGGGTAAACTACAGGATACTTACGTGTACTTTTCCCATTTCCTAATAACTCCTAATTTACTAATTTCCTAATAATGGTGAGAAAAAAAATAGTCGAAGCGCGCCGAACCTAATAACTCATAATTTCTTAATTTCCTAACAACTCCTAATTTACTAATTTCCTAATAATGGTGAAAAAATAGTCGAAGCGAAGCGCCGAACCTAATAACTCCTAGTTTACTAATTTCCTAATAATGGTGACAAAAATAGCCATAAGTGAAGCGGCGAACCTTCTGGTACGTTGATGAGCTTCTGCCTCTTCGCCATTTTTGTGGAGGAGAGAGAACTTGACGGTTTTGGTGTTCTTTCTTTAGTTTCTTTAGTTTGGTTGGTATATATAGGTGGTTAATTTCTTACAAATTATTTCCTTAAAATATAATTTCTGACAAGGATTCCTAATCAAAGTCTACAAATCCTTGACCTACAGGACAAGAGTAAGATCCAACCGCAAAATATTAGCTTTTCTGCTATCCCTACTAGAACGTGACTAATAAGTTTATGTGTAGTCTCACTAATGAGACTATGGGTACAATTTGGGTTTAAGTCGATATCTATTCTATCCAAACTCAGACCCTATCAAAATTAATAAACACAAACCCATATCTCATCAACCAATGTTCGACAACATCAACAACATAGATAGATGGCATATATCCAACATAACACAGATAAAAGTACTCCTACAATGCCAGAGCTTGCTACAAAAAGGACACCAAGTTGCTCACTAGGCTTCTGCAGGAGCTTAAAGTTGAAACACAGAACAAGGGGACAAAGCTGCAATGAATAAAATAAAACTAGTTAATGATTTCTTGTCACAAAGTAATTCCAAAGATAAATCAAAATTTTCCGCAGGCTCTGCAACCATCCATTAGTTACAATCAAAATCAGAATATGAGACCAAATACCTAGGATTCATTTACTATGATTCAGAAGTGTTGGAAAACACGACATCTCACCTTTACCAGGATCACGAGTTAAGAGAACTCTTGTACACTCACCCCACCCGAGACACAAAGACTCACTCAAATAAATAGTCTTTATTAAATGTACAAGAGAATGTTTACAAAAGAATGAGTATCTCAATCCACTCTTCCTAATTGGGACTACTTCACTCTTCCTCACTTATGAGAAGCCTTTCTCTCTTCTTCTTCTTCTCTCTTCTTCTTCTCTTCTCCTTTCATTGATTGGTTAGGAAGTCTCCTACTCCTATTTATACTACTACACCTCCTCAATGAATGGTAAAGATTAATTATATCCTATGGTGGAGATTAATTCTCTAGAATGCTCTACACACTCTAGGAACCTCTACATTCTTCCATTCTCTTCTATCTCCTTCCATAGGCTTCCATACTCTTCCATCTCCTTCTATATTCTTCCATAAGCTTCCATAACCTTCTATACTCTTCCATAAGCTTCCGGAAGGTTCCACACATCTCTAGAAAGTTCTAGAGGATTCCACATATCTCTACAAGAATTTAGAGAATTCTACACTTCTCTAAAAAACTCTATACTATTCTAGAAAATTCTACTTATCTCTACATAATTCTAGAATTCTCTAGAATTTTATAAAGTATTTGGAAATAATGAATTACATCCTAACAATTCCTCCCTTAATTCTCATTTTCAAATATTTCGATCTCCGAAAATTTCACCTTCTTTTCCTTGACTCCTCTGTTGCATCTTCTTTGCACTACACTGCCTTCCAAGAAGCAAACATTCTTCTCATTTTTCTTTCCTCTCATGATCAAGCGTCTTCCCTTAAACACCTTGCACCACTTATTTGTGCCAAAATACTTACATTCATCTAATGTCAATGCACCCAATGAGATGACATTAGCTTTACTCGAAGGCACGTACCTCACATTATGGAGAATATGGCTTGTACCATTATGAAGCATCATCTTTATGCTTCCAGAACCTTCAACCTTCAACTTCTCGCTGTTAGCTAAGTTAAAGTGACCAAACTCTCCATTAGTATTCAAGGTGTCAAACATGGCTTGATCTCGACATATGTGCATCGAGGCAGCGCTATCCATCACCCACTTAGATTTGTCAACCTCCTCATGTGTTGCAAGGTAAACATCACCATCATCTACATCGCAGACCATATTGGTACGGGGTTCATTATCATCCTTGCTTCGAGATGCCTCCTTGAACCTTTTCAAGTCCTCCCTCAATTCGTGACATCTTGCTTAAATGTGACCCTTTTTCCCATAGTAATAACACTCTTTGTCACTGTGATCTTGACGCGTCCGAGACTTTGATCTCTATTTAGGATTACCTTGCCCTCTTGATAAATTTCTCCCTCGCTCTCGTTCTCCTACAACTAGTACGCGATCTCCACTTATGCTATCATCATCATCCTTTAGCATCCTCTCACTCTCATGCAAAGCTGCCATCATATCATCTAATATGAGAGTTGTTCTTCCTACAAGTAGAGTTTGAACCAATGGCTTGTAGGACTTTGGTAGTGATGCTAATAGCAACAATGCTTGCTCCTCATTTTTGATCTTGTCACCTGCATTCATTAGTTGGCATACTAGTTGATTAAACATATTTATATGATCATGAAGATTACCTCCTTCCTTCATTTTGAGCGAGTATAACTCCATCTTCAAGCATAATCAGTTTGTGAGTGACTTTGATGCATAAATTCCCTCGAGCTTATCCCACAACGCCTTCGGTATGGTCTCCTTCAATACACTATACTTAATCTCGGGAGCAAGTGCCAATCAGATTGTACTCACAACCTTCTTCTGCATCATGCTCCATTCTCTCTCACTTATGAAGGCCGGCTTCTCCTCATCTAGAGCTTGATCCAGACCTTGTTGCACTAATAGGTCTTGAATCGTACTCTGCCACAATGTGAAGTTGGTCTTCCCATCAAAGAGTGGGAGCTCAAACACCTTTGATATGCTTGATGCCATCACACTATCAATATTCCCGTTCCTTTACCACCGCAAATCTAGCTCTGATACTACTATTAGGAAACACGACACCTCGCCTTTACTAGGATCACGAGCTAAGAAAACTCTTGTACACTCACCCTACCCGAGAATTCTACACTTCTCTAAAAAACTCTATACTATTCTAGAAAATTCTACTCATCTCTACATAATTCTAGAATTCTCTAGAATTTTACAAAGTATTTGGAAATAATGAATTACATCCTAACAAGAAGTCCTGCAAGCATCAACTATGTCTTCTAGCTCATACTTTATTCATGCATTCTCCGAAATTAACCAAGGCTAACAATCAAATAGCTCTGTAACAAAACCAAACCTTTTATGCACTCCGTGGATCCTGGTAGGATCGGATCCATTCCACAACTACGTAAACAAATTACATGGGATTATATTAAAATCAATGTGGCATTAACAAGATACATGATAATTTAACAATTCGGCAATGTAGGTCTATGTACATTAAGTTATTTAGGTTTAGAGAGAGCCATCAAACTTAATGGGGAGGCATCAACAATGTGCTTGCTCTTGATAACAATCTGCAGAAACAAGTCGAGCAGAGCCTTGTTCTTGAGATGGAAACTTTTGGCATGTGACAACTTTTCTGCCACTTGAATCCTAAATGATGTCCTCACCTTTTGATCGACCTTTATGACCTATAACATATTTACTAATTGCTGGAGCCTTTAAAATAGTCGAGTGAAATTCAATTCATGGGAGGAGTTGAGACCCCCTTAACTTGCCAAAAAACGCCGACCCCCAAAACCTGAAGTTATCCAATGAACGTAGACATCAACAACAATCCTAGATGGCACATATCCAATGAAAGACAAGATGTGCTAAAAGTAATCACAAGAAAGAAGAAAGTAACACAGATCAATTACTCCTACAACGTTCAGATCTTGCTACAAAAAAGGCACAAACTTGCTCACTAGACTTCAGCAGGAGCTTAAACTTGAAACACATAACACGAGGGTAACCTCAGCTCGTGTATTGAATCAAAACAAAACTAGTTCATAATTTCTCGTTTCTAGTTCATGAAAGCATCAAACTAACTCTCAACGGTAAATGGGTTACAATAAAAACATGAACATGTGGCCAAATACCTGGGATTCATCTGTTATGATTCAGAAGTCCTACAGGCATCCACCATGTCTTGCTTATACAATCAAAGCTCTATACCCAAACTGAAGCTCTTTTGTAGTCCTTGGATGTTGGTAGAATTGGATCCATCCCACAAATACACAAACAAATTACAAGAGGATTATATTAAAAACCCATGTGGCATTGACAAAATATATGATAATTTGACACACGAGTGATGTCGGTTCTACATACTTTCGTATTTTCAATAAAATTGCTAAGGTTGAGGGAAGGCCCATCAACCGTAATGGGGAGGCATCAACAATGCGCTTGCTTTTGATAACAATATGCCGAAACAAGTCGTGCACAGGAGCAGGCTCAAAAGACCTTATTTGTTCTTGTTGATGAGAGCTTAATTGTTGGAGCTATTTCTTCGTCTCATATCCTTGATAGATCTCTCTAGCAGGGAGCACATGCTTCCACCAAAAATCGTTGAGGGCCATTTTCATCATTTTCCAATATTCAGGATCCCGATATATCCGAAATAAACTACTCCCATTACATGTCCAACAATAAAAGTCCATCCAATCTTTATCCAGTATCTCCATCAAACCTTGTGCCTGCGGAATGTAATAGTGAGGGATCCTCTTCCATGGACAAGCACCCTCTATTTCTCCATTGAAGAATAGACATTTGACTTCCAACAATCCTGGGGATGCCATCAATTTAGAGTCAACAACAATCCCATCAGGCGAAGCCGCCAACCAATCATCATCGGAATTGCTCTTGCCATACACCTGAAATTTCGTAAGCAAAAGCCTATTCCCAATAATCTCCATATACTGCTCGAGTGCTTTTTTCTCTCTAATATTGCTCCAGCAGGTCGCCAAGTTTCCCGAAAATGGTTCCTTTGCACCAATCTTCTCTTCCCAAAGCTAAATCCTCCGTTTCGGCCAGAATCCAATTGCGAATGCAAAAGTACTAGCCGTCAGCTTATACTTCCTCTTCTGTTGCCAATTCTTAGACCCATGTTGAAGACAATTTGCTTGAAAATTGAAGTACCTATCTTCACAAACAGCATATTTACGAGGACTATCAACATGATTCACACAAATTCCAGCAGAATTATCATCAGAATCACTAATCTGATCAAATAAAGCCTGAGTCCGGTATTTCCGTTCATTTGTTGTATCCACAACCTGTGAAGCTAACTTATATTTACGAGTCCAATGGGACTTAACTAGTTGGACCAAGAAAGGCATAGTCTTCGCTGCCATGAAAAAAAACCAATAAAGAAAAAACTTAAAGAACATTGAAAATCCACAAATAGGGTGGAAGACAAAGGAACATAGAAAATGGGTCTAGTCTTGAACTCACCATGGAAACTTGAGACGAAAAAGAAGCATCAATACAAAAACACGTCGTGCAAGGGGACAACGATTTTAGAGGTATCGATGTGGAGTAATACAACACAAGCAAGGCCGGATGGTGAAGCTCTCGGGTGGCGTTTGAGTTAGTTTAGGAATTACGTCGAACATATGGTTGGCGCTCTTTCCACGATCACATATCAAGCAGACCACTAAAGAATCACTGCGCCTTTGGATTGGGGAGATGGGGACAGCCGCCTTCGGAGGAGGAGAAGCTGTGTTTTGCAGGAGGAAATGGCCAAATTGGGTACTTTAGGAACAAGGGTTTGAGGAAAATGTTTAAACTTTTATTTCTTTTTTCGCTAGAAACTTTTAGTCTTATGCAAAATAATACTGTTTTCCTGCAATAAGTAGGTGACAATCAGAAAGAACATGCTCAAGAAATCTCTCAAGGATGAAGAAGTTACAAAAAGAATAAGGCTTAGCATTGCATTCCCATACTCTTATTACAGATACAAAATTTTATATAGAACAATATGGAGAAAAGAAGATATGTTTCAACATATCCATTAACCATGAAGACAACTTCATCACCACGCGAGATGGGGGTGCATATGCCTACAAAAAAGAGGCACATAGATATGAATCTTATTGAATATATCATATAACATGACAGCTTTACAAGACTACTTTCATTGTAAGATGCTAGCAATATTTTTTCAGAAGTCTATTCTCAAGTTCAAAAAGTATTAACTTAATTAATGGTCAAGAGTTTCCTAATTGATCAAACTTATACAAGTTCAAAAGCCAAATTGTAAAAATTGGTGTTAAGGAGACACTACGATATTCGAAATGTCGCAATGATAGATTCAAACTACGGATCATGGCACGACATTACAAAAAGACTAAAGAATTATCTAAATACAGTTCGTGGGAAGAAAAGAAACCAAGACAATCAATGACCTTAGAAACATGCAACTAAAGTTAAATTGTAGAATCTATGATATATGTATTTTTTCTCTCTTCAAATTAACTATGGTTTTCACATCTTATCTCATTAAAATTAGTTGGAATAGTAAAGAATCTGAACAGAAACTAATATTTGGAATAGATACCACAATCAAATAGATAGTTAGAGTTTATAAATAATGACATATTCTTTCTAATTGCCACCTACTTACTATAGAAAAATAATATTACTTTGCATAAGTTTAAAGTTATTAGCAAAATAAAAGTTTAAATATTTCTGCCTGCCAATATTCATTAGAAACTAAAACTAATTTCGGGGATTTGGACCCAAGATAAGATCTGCATAAGAACATCAATGATCACCTTATGATGTTTTGTATGTAAGTCATTATGTTTGAATGAGTGAAACATTAAGGCATAACAAAACCGAATTTGATCATGGAGTTTCGTTATGCAGCAAAACAAGATCAAAATTTATGACAAGCACCCCCTATCTACGAAGGAGAAGCAAATTAGGAGGATTTTTTTAAATGGTGCTACTATAAAAAATTGTCAAAATAGTACTGAAAACTCAAAATTTGCAAAAAAGGTGTCCACGGTGGACCACCCTACCAAACCACTGGTTTTTTACCGTGTATAACAAGTACATGGATTTTTTTCCATGTCTTGATAGACGTGCAAAAAATCCATATACTAGTATTCCTTCATATATATATTCAAAAAATTGAAAAGGGTAAAACCCCGCATTTGGTCCAATAAACGGATTTTTTTTAACCCTTTTTGATTTTTTTCGTATAGATCTCAAACAGTTATTCAAAAAAATTTCTCGAATCGGACATCCGAGCACACAAATATTGCTCTTCAAAGTTTTTTTACATAATCTCTCAATTTGAATTTTTTTAAATTTGAAAAAAATACATAAATAATAAAAAAGCACGAAAAAACCATCTTATGTTAATTTTTATAAAAGAATTTTGAATTTTTTGAAAAATAAAAAAAAACCAAAAGACAAAAAAACTGTCTCTTGATCAAAATCGATCCTTTTTTCAAATTAATGTTACTATTCATCAAAAAATTCAAAATTCTTTTATAAAAATTAACAAAAGCGGTTTTTTCATGATTTTTTTTTTATTTTTTTCAAATTTAAAAAAATTCAAATGAGATAAGTAAGAAATTATATTTTCGTGCCTTTTTTCGTGCCCAAAAGCCTCCCTTGCCAAAAATTATATTTCTTGAGCTCGAGATCATATATCCAAGTACATGCATATTTCAACTAATAATTTTTTGCTCTTTCTGTATGCGTAGTAGTTTTTTTTATGCAAATAATCTATTTGAATGTACAAATCTCAACAAGCTGTGTGTTTCTTGCTGCTACTACTCATTTCTCTTTAATTTCTTCTTTAATTCAATATACTCACAGCAAAATATCCTCGACTAAGAGACTATTTTACCTCTCTATTTTTGCCTAAACAATTGAAGTGTTGCTAAATAAATTATTTGTAGGCACAACACATTAAATATTAATTATTTAGGATTGAGGAGCTGGAGTATTTAAATATAGAAATCTAATACGTAAATGTTCATATCACACGAGGGCGTTAACATGTTTCCTTAGTTTGGTACAAAAAATCCAGAAGAAGTTCAAAGTTGTACAGACAGATCATTTGATCTTGTTCAAAAATGATATATTTGACGGGAAGGGCTACAATTGTAATGACATGTTAAAACTCATTATTAATAAAGTTAACATTTTTGCTTAGATGTTTGAATCTTTTAATTTATGACATAATAAATTAGCATATTATATATTGATCGTTGAAATTCATGGTGAAGAGTGTCTTAATTGAATATGAAAATGAACATAAAAATAAATATGAAATATGTTTGCAAACTAGGCCCTAGGTAGACTCCGTGAATCTAATAAGTATTTAGTTGAATTCAAGTCTCATTTTTTTTATCTAGATATTATAGGCGCGAGCATATATTATTTAGATATTCACTCCCTCTAGTCACTTTAGGACAATTTTTTAACAGTATATTAGGAGAGTTATAGTTGTTAACAAAAACAATATTAAAATTTGACTAGTCATTTATGCTAGAAATTCTGAAATTTTATACAATGAATTATATCTCTCCACATGATAAAAGTGGTGGTCTGGGTTTTAATATAGTTTTGAGATTTGTTTGTTTCGAATAGATATTTTGTTGAAATCGTTGATGAATCAGAAGGGAGAAGAGAAGGACGTTGGTGCTGAAGAGGGAAAGATGACCGTTGGGAATTTTGGGCTTGAGGATTCGCGGCCCAACAAAATAAAAGAAGAAATGCGGGAGCCCATTGCGAAAATAAGTCAAGCACGTGTAGCTCACGTGGTGACGAAGAACCTTCCACTCCAGCACAGGATAAGAATATTCGCCCCTCGCTGCGCCGCCTTAAACACCAAGCCAATCATTTCAGATTGAATACGTGGCGAGCATCCCGAGGAAGGTGGCCCCCGAGAATCTCGGGATTCCTCTGAGCGAAACCGTTTTTGCTTGTACTTTTGCACAGCTGTATTCTTTTAGACTTGTATATATACGATAGTTTTGTAATTAACATTTCAAGTAAGGGAATTTATAATTCTTCTCTTCCTTCTTCGCCATTAATGGCTACTTCAAGTTTTAGCTTTCTCAACATATTTTTTCCTATTCGTAAAATGTAAAATTTAACTACTGATTCTATAAAAATCAAATATGATTTGTTATCATCTTACCTACAAAACATTGATTTTCTTCGAAAAATTTCATCTTCACTAACTTGAATTTTTTTTTTGTAAGGAGCTAATGTATTTTTGGGGAATAACATTTGGAATATGTGTTAGACAATTTCTTTGTTTTTTTAGAATTTAATATCTTACATGCTCTGATGTTGTACACAATCTAAAATTTGATGTAATTATCATGTAACTATTTTTTGGTGGATTTAATACAAATGTATTTGTAAAAAATAACCAACACCGAACAACTTTGCTTTAATTGGTGGTTATCAGCTAAGCTGACGACCCTCCGACCACCTATTACCAGAAAATGACGCTCTACATTTTTTGACGTCCTCACACTAAAGACTTTTGCATCCTTCAACCAAATCCACT
>SOPF01012654.1:0-14833 GCA_012979155.1 Hypericum perforatum | reverse complement strand
AGACAGAGAGAGAGAGAGAGAGAGAGGAAGGGTATACCTTGGGTGGCATTGGTAGGGAGGAAGGGGAGGGAGGCGACGGCGCGCGTGGAGGTTGCGGTGCAGATTCCATTAGGGGAGAACGACAAAGGACTTTGGTCTTTTGCTTAATTTATTGTTACTAATTAGTTGTTTGTTTACTGCTCAGTTCGTTAATATAGTTTGCGGGAGGATTGGAAATATTCTTTGGATTGGGTGTCAAATCATTTTTTTATCCTATGCAGCTAATTTTTTTTGAAAAATTTAAAAAATCACCGGGCTAAAGTAAAAAAATATTATCACACAGGCTGATATCACATGAAAAAAATATTAATAAAAAATAAAAAAAATACATGTTGGAGATATTCTAAAAAATTAAAAAATTAGGGGACTAAATGAAAAAAACTCACACCGATTAGTATCACAAAAGTGTTGATATTAAAAAAATAAAAAATAAAAAATAAAAAATAAAAAATAAAAATACACATGCGAGTATAACATGAAAGAAATACTATTATCGCAAACAAAAATATCGGCATTACATAAAATAAATGTTAGTACAATCTGCCTGCAAATGCAAAAAACAAAAATACACACCAAATTGAAAAAAAAAACTCACACTAATTTGTATCACAAAAGAAATGTTGATATTGAAAAAATATGGAAAAACAAAAATATACTTGCCGATGGGAGTGGATTTGGTGGGGACTAGTTAATAGTCCCCATATGGGGACTAAAGGAATGGAGTTAATTAAAAAGAGTGATTTGATAAAATCCTATTGATTTCTCTCTCTCCATAATCTCTGTAACTACCTTCCTATTTTGAATTATTTCTCCATTAATTAACATCTCACCTAATTAACAATTAATAACCTCCCACCTAATTAACAATTTATTTCTCCCATTAGTTAACCTCCCACAAAACCCTAATTAGTTGTCGTCATTATTCTAATCCATCAATTCTTTCTACGTTTTCTCAACTAGCCTCCCTCAATTCTTCAGTCATTGAATTAAAAATATGAACGTCCGATTATTGGTTTGAAGTTCTGTGTTCTAAAGATTGCTTCTACTTTTTTCGTCTTCGACGCTAAACAACGATGAATACATTATTATCCGCCGATGATGTTCCGATAAATGAAACATTATTATCTGCCGACAATGTTTCGATCAATGAATCATTATCCTCTGCCGTTGATGTTCCGATCAACGAGTCTACAAATCTGGAAGGTACGCCGATGATGTTCTGGTCAACGAGTCGTTGGTTGGTTGATTAATGACTTAATGGTTTACTGGTTTATTGGTTTACTGTTTATTTGTTTATTGATTTACTGATTTACTGGTTTATTAGTTTACTGGCTTATTGGTTTACTTATTTATTGATTTATTGATTTACTGGTTTACTTGTTTAATAATTTGCTGATTTAATGATTTGCTGATTTGCTGTTTTATTGGTTTATTGATTCGCTAGTTTATTGGTTTGCTGGTTTATTGATTTGCTAGTTCATTGGTTTATTGGTTTGCTGTTTTATTAGTTTATTGATTTGCTAGTTTATTGGTTTGCTAGTTTATTGATTTACTGGTTTACTTGTTTTCCCATGAATGAAACTTTATCGTCTGCAGATGATGTTCCGATCAGTGAAGCATTATCCTCTGCCGTTGGTGTTCCGATCAACGAGTCAACAAATCTGGAAGGTACGTTGATCATGTTCTGATCAATGAGTCATTGGACTGTTGTTTAATAGTTTAATGGTTTATTGGTTTACTGTTTATTGTTTATTTGTTTATGGATTTACTTATTTACGGGTTTATTAATTTAATTGTGTATTAATTTACTGGTTTATTGGTTTACTGGTTTTCTTGTTTACTGGTTTAATAATTTGCTGGTTTGCTGTTTTATTGGTTTGCCAGTTTAGTGGTTTACTGGTGTATTGATTTGCTGGTTTACTGGTTCACTGGTTTGCTAATTTGCTGGTTTACTGGTTCACTGGTTTACTAATTTGCTGATTTACTAGTTCACTGGTTTACTTGTTTACTCATTTACTGGTTTTACTGGTTATGTATGTTGGTTTGATATTCTTGTAGTTTTTGGAGACACACTCGAAGAATTGGAGAACAGAGAGAATTGGCAAAACATACAATTTAGGACCAAGCAGGAAGTTCACAATTTTTATGAATTATATTCAATTAGGAAGGGATTTACGATGCGCAAAGATTATTCCAAAAAGATGAAGATAAATGGAGCAACCATTGAACAAGTGCGCTTTATTCGCATCCTTTGCAACAAAGAAGGTTCTCGTGTTGAAAGCAACAAACCAAAGATGAAAAAAAAAATTCCCACGAGGATAGAGTGTCCAGCTAGAATTTTTTTCCACTATTCAATCGATAGAGGTGTCTTCTACTTGGAAGACTGGATGGTTGAACATAACCATATATTGGTTCCTGCAGATTTAACATATTTACTAAAAGGCAATAAAAAGATGAATACATTTCAGAAACAAATTGCTATAGTGCACAATGATGCCGGTATGAGGAATAAATCTTCCTAAAACATTATGGTGAAAGCATCTGGGGGTGTTGATAATCTTGGCTTTCTAAAGATGGATTTGAAGAATTTTTGGGTAGACAATGCCAAAGGTCAATGCAAATGGGAGAAGCAACAGCTCTGCAAAAATATTTCAAGGACGATGCATTTCACAACCCATCATTTTTTTACGAGGTGCAAGTTGATGTTGATGAACAAATTACGAACATATTTTGGGTAGACCAGAAAATGCGGTTGGACTACTAACTATTTGGTGATGCAATCGTCTTTGACACCACATATCGGACAAACAACAACTATCGACCATTAGGTAATTGATCTGATTGTGATTTTATCAAATGAGATTGGATTACATCAAATATAACACTGGTTATCTTATTTTTCTAATGGTTGTCGCAGGTATAATTGTAGGATTCAACAATCACCGAGAGACATGCATATTTGGTGCAGCTCTAATGTATGACGAGACTACTGAATCTTTTGAATGGCTATTCAAGACATTCTTAAGCTGCATGAAGAATAAGGCACCAGAAACAATATTCACGGACCAAGCCCAGGGAATTGCTAGTGCAGTAGAATCTCAATTAACTGGTATTTTTATCACAGAAATGGTTTACTGGTTTATTGGTTTACGGTTTATTGGTTTATTGGTTTACTGGTTAATTAATTTACTGGTTAATTAGTTTACTGGTTAATTGGTTTACTGGTTTATTGGTTTTTTGGTTTGTCAGTTTATTGTTTTGCTGAGTTATTGGTTTAGTGATACCTAATCATTGGTTTTCTTTATTTCGTAGGTTCATACCATGCTCTTTGTACATGGCACATTTTGGAGAATGCAAAGAAAAGACTTATCCAACTATATACATCTAAAGTATCTAATGCCTTCAGGAGAATGATTTATGACATTACTAGTCAAGAAGAGTTCGACTTATCATGGAAAGCGATGATCGAAGAGTCTTTTTCCTTAGACGGGCACGATTGGTTGGATTAGATTCATAATTTCTGGAAAAAGTGGTCATCTGCATGGGTTCATCAACACTTCACTGCTGGTATGGTAACAACTCAATTGACAGAATCTTGTGACGCTAATGTGAAATGGTATTTACAGCCAAACTACAACTTGGTTGAGTTCTTTACTCATTTCAACAATATGGTAAATAACACCAGAAATACTGAGAGGCAATCAGATTATGATAACAATGTTAAGTTGCCTCTTAATAAGCATAAGACTTGTCCATTGGTTACATCCGGCAAGGTGTACATGCACAAAATATTTGCAAAGTTTCAAAAACATTTTTATGAAGAATCACTATCATACTTAATTCAAGAAGAATTTGATGCAAAACCCGTGCAAGGTACAGAATATTTAGGATACTGCTTTTCTGGTTATCTAATTTACTAGTTTATTGGTTTACTAGTTGACTGGTTGATTGGTTTATTGGTTTACTAGTTGACTGATTTACTGGTTAACTGGTTTATTGGTTTACTAATTTTCTGGTTTAACTAAAATTGTTTAAAATTGTAGGTGACACTAATCACTATCGTGTTTTCAAGAAGGGTGCTGGTACAAATGTGATTGACACAAGACTGGTGGATGTTGAGAAGAGCAAAACATTGCTTACATGTTTGTGCCGGATGTACGAAACCCTTGGGATACTTTGTAGACATATAATGAAGGTTATGACAACTTTGAGTAGCTTTGCTGATGGAGCTAATTTTGATACTTTACCCGATCATTATATCTTAAGGAGGTGGACCAAAAAAGCCAAAGAGGGGTTGGGTATATCTATCGATCAGCCAACGAAGAATAGCAATTTCACGCAACACTACCAATATTTGACATATAGATGAATTACTTAGCTACTCTCGTATCTTTGGATTGGGAAAGTGTGAAAGAAGTTGATGAATTTCTGAACAAAATGATAACTCGCTATTCACGAATATCAACATCAGGTAACAACATTCTCCTTTACTGCTAAATCTTCATTTTACTTGTTATGCATTTATATCGAAATACCTTTCTTGAATTTAAGGTGCTTCATTTCAACAAGACAAACTAGACGACGTTGATGGTGGAGGCAATCAATCGACGCAGAAGTCATTTGGGAAGACAATCAAAAAATGCTAGAATCCTAAGAAGTCCAGACAGAGAATAAAGAGTGCAAATGAAAATGGACATGAAAAAGCAAGGAAAAAGCACAAAATAGAAACAAAGAAGCAAAGGAAAGATGCAACAGATGACAGCACATCTATTGTACACATAGATTTAAACAAGCTGTTGGAATAAAATTGATTTTAACATTGTGTTTTGTTAAGACATGCACGCTTTTACGATAAACCAGTAATTGCTAGTGCACTAGAATCCCAATTTAATGGTATTTTTCTTCAGATATGCTAATTATTCCATTTTTGTTATTGCTTTGTTTTGCTGCATTATTGGTTTGTTTTACTGAGTTACTGGTTTGTTTAGCCGCATCACTGGTTTGATTTGCTGCATTATTAGTTTGTTTTGTTGAGTAAATCAACAAACTAGTAAACCAATTAACCAGTAAACCAATATTACCTGTTTTAAGTAACTCTTAAGTCAAGTTTCAGAATTGCTAGTGCGGTAGAATCGCAAATTTAATTATACAAGTGTTCAAACTTGCTAATTCTTTCCATTTTTGTTATTGGTTATAATTTACTGAGTTGTTGGTTTGATTTGTTGCATTATTGGTTTATTTTGCTGAGTAAATCAATAAACCAGTTAAACCAATTAACCAGTGAACCAATTAACCAGTAAACCAACATCACTGATTTAAGTAATCGTAACATATGTTCCAAACATTAAATGTGTCCAAAACTAACCATTATAAGGTCTGAAACTAGGAATAAAAATCAGTCCAATAGATCTATTTTTTCTTCTTCAGTTTCTTCTTTTCCTTCGCCGCTAGTGTCTTCTTTTTTATCGTCGCCTTTGTCATTTTAGGAAGTTTATCCCACCACTTCAAAGCCTTTTAGCAATTTGGGCAGCACCAAATTGTCTGGATGTATGACAATATCACGGCAAATCTCTTGCCTCAATGCTTCCACAGTATCAGTCCAGCCAAACTTCTGTAAGTTATCCGCCGCCCAATTAAAAGAATAACATTTCACAAACATGGAAGCGAATACTCTACAACTATAATTATCGACTTGTTTTGGACATGTCTCCAAAAGCTTCCAATCAAATCATTGATATCCAGACCCATGAATTCATGGACAAAGGGAGCTAGAAATGACTGAATGCTGCAACCTCTGTGAATCAATGTTGCAAGCATCTCCTACCCAATGTTCTTCCAGCTGTCGATGATACAGCATACCTTGGAAGATAAATAAATGACATACACAGTAAAGTGTTGGTTATCGCAATGAGGCACCATCAACTACATGGATGAATATATAGATTTTATAAGTTAAAGAAGCATAATATTAAAAACAACAACTGGACATCTAATGTATATCTTAACACTTACGTAGGGAATTTCTTTTATGTATGGCATGACATAAGGGTATTGCTCTTTGACTGCTTTTCGCGAACGTGCAGAAATTTAGGACCAAAATTCTTTATTCTCTTGTGTCCCCACGTCTGGGTCTTCCAAACTCATTATCATGTGCTGTAAACCAGTAAACCAGTAAAGCAGAAAACCAACAACCAATAAACCAATAAACCAAAAAACCGATAAATCAGTAAACCAGTAAATCAGAAAACTAATCAACCAATAAAATCAATAAAATGAATAAATCGGATGATCAGTATATCAGTAAACTAAAAAATAGTAAACCAATAAACCAGTAAACCGGCATGATCACTCAATATCAAAACCAGCAAAAAATACAGAACCACCAAAACAAGTCAACCAATAAAACCAGTAAATCAAACACAAGAAGGATACTTACTCCATTTTGTCCTGAGAATACAATTCTATCAACAGGTAACTTGCTGTTGCACCTTCTCTGAGTTAGCTTCCTTTCGCCCTGCCTTGTTCTTCTTTATCGTATCTGACTGAACAAAAATATTGGGTTATCCAATTAGATTAAATCCTCTAAAATCGAGGTGAGCGAGGTAAGAGTTACTAGACAAGAAGTTACCTGGTTGAAATAATTGACGGCGAGTTGACGAGGGAAGATGTGTTACAGCCGAGAGGGGCTGATAGTGTCTGCTGGAACAAACGGCGAAAGCAAAATCAAACACAATAAGTATGCAATCTGAGAACGAAACAAAAGGGAAAATCCCAAAACACCCACAACAAAATCCGCCCTTTAATCAGATATAGAGAAAGGCCTACGTGGGTCGCCTTCCACGATGAACGAGATGGATTTCCGAGCAGATTTAGTTTCGGTGTAGGACGGCATTGAACGGCAAGGAATGGCATGGCGTGGGATGGTGGACGTGCGGCATTGGCGTGGATAACGTGGGATATGGGACAGCGTGAGCCGAGGGACGACGTTGGACAGCACACGAGTTTTGGAAACCAACAAAGCAACAGGTTTAGGTCAGGGAAATGAAGAATTTTGTAAAAAGAAGGGTTTTGAAATTATAATTAATTTTCTTTTAACAGCTTTTGTTTATCCACTAAAACGTGGATTTTAGTTACTGAATTAAATGTTTAAATTTTAAATTTTCTTAAAAGAAAGATTATTTATGATAATGAGCGGCTACAAAGATAGAACGTTTTCATGACTTGGGAAAATGGAGCTAAAAAAAAGGAGTCATAACTGCTCAGAGGCAACTCCCCCTTTGGGTAAAAGACAACAATAACCCTGTATCTTTTTTAACCATTGGATGAGTTTTTTTTTAAACTCCAATCGGATAGTCCAAATTCGAGTCCCCATATGGGGACACTCCCTCTTCAGTCCCCAGGGAATCCTTTTTCTATGCCGATATAGCATGAAGAATTGTCGGCATCACATAAAAAATATGTTAGTGCAATCTGCCTAAAAATACAAAAAAATAAAAATAAAAAATAAGCATGTCAATTTTGCATGAAAAGAATGTCAACACAATCTATCCAAATTATATACCGTATAGAATTATTTATTAAGTCTGAACCCAATTCATTCTCATTTATTTGTTATCTATCTTTTTTCTACCATGATGTTGTCTTAAATCTAATTAGAAAATTTTCAATTTTTTATGACTTGGATCATTATTCATCGTATTGCCAAACTCTTATCGGAGAGATCAGATCGTCGATCGATAATCCGTTACAAACTGAATACATATGTATTCGAATTGAGCCTGCAAGATGGGTAATGGATGATGTCGGTTACTTGTATGATCGAAAAGTAAATATTAAAGTAAGAAATTGAAACACTGAAATCTTTAAAATTAAGCAAGATTTATGCCGTTCCTTTGCATGACTGCATCTTCTAAATTCGTTTGCATACATAAAATTATTCCTTGACCAAGAAGAATTCATGTGTGACACTCATGTAACTCGAATTAGACTAAGAAATGCAAATATAAGGACTCATAATTACAAAAATTCCTTAACTCAAACCATTTTTAGATAAATTTGCCCCCTTCTGGAAAATTTTTTTCTAGAGAATTCCAATGACTGCCTTTTTGAAACGTAAGAAATTAGACTTGTAGGACTTCTCAACGATATATGGTGATTTGCTTATTCATTAACAATTGAAAGATATTGGCGTTCAATGTTTACCTTCCCATTGAAACACTCATGCTAAAATGAACATTGATTAATTATTTGCATCACAACTACAATATTATGAAACTACAAACATTTGAAGTGAGCTTCTCCAAAAGAAAATGAGTTGATCCATCCTCCTACGGTATACCTTGACAATTCACTTGAATAAAACGATAAGTAAGTCCGTGCTCAAATGTAGATATAGATGGTTAGTCCAAACCAAAGGAATTGTATCTGGAATAACACAAATATTGTAAAAGTATAGGAGGTTAAGAATTCAAACTCCCAATATATATTGTAAGAACCATAGAACCTATTAGGATATTAGTAATAATTGTGGGTAGTGTTTTATAATTTGTAATGTCCTGATTTGTAATTTACCATTAACTTAGGGTTTAGATAACTTGATGCCTATATAAAGGAAACCTGGGGGAAGGGGAAAAACCTAAACCTAATTACGTTTCCTCCTCTTTGAGGATGGAAGAGCCAATTCGTGTACAATCGAGGAGGGGCTACTGATGCAAAAGAAAGCTGAACATGAGAGAATATTCGTGATTGAGATTAATAAGTAAGAGAGTACCAGATCAGGGTAAGTCGGTTAATATTGTGCATATATATTTCCATTGATTTATTGATTCCGTGTGCTTGATAATTTAATAAACTGCGATTAATTGATGGCTTGTAGCGATATTATAATAATGGTGCATGAACATTGATTAAGGCCGACTATGTGCAAGTTAAATTCTGTCGCAAGATGATTAAATATATTATTAAGTGCTTCCATTGCCTGGGATTTAATTGAAACATGAAATTCCATGCGGAGCGTAACATAAAGTGAATCGGCAAATCTGGATCCATGTTTAATAAAGTTGGCTTCTGTCTATATGTTGAATTCAACGATCATGTTAGTGAACTGCATAAAAATTAAGTACAACTATATGATATTCCTTGTTTGTATCTCACGGTTTTCATCTTCTTAGTGCGCAGCTTATATAGACTAATAATTATTAAATATATAATGGAACTATAGTTCAGTTGACGGAAACCTGGGGACATGTACATGGGTATAGTTATAGAGTCTTTATTGAATTCTAAAAACAAGGTTCGACTGTATATGGGTTTCGTAAATCGCAGTTTATAAACCTGCTTTTGGAACGATGATTTTTAAGTCATGATTAAGTCGAATCACTTTTCGTGATTAATGTATGCTATATTTGTATGAGTTTTATACCTAATTGGATATGATTTCATAGTGGATATTATATGATTTGTGTTGTCATATATGACATGTTTCAATGAATATCTTGTTCGTGGTTTGATAATAGATTTGAATATGATCTCTTTATTCTGATCGGGTTATCCTAGTATTACTGTGCCCGTAGAGTATTCTGTGTTGTCATACCCTATGTGAGCACCGGAGATATCTGTGCCCTGTGGTGAGACTATCCTTTTCGTTTCTATATTTTTAGCGTGAAAGATAGGTCTTCTGTATACCCATAGGTTAAGCCCGATTTGTCGTACTTCGGAGTGTCCGTTAAACTGTGGATATTGGACTTTCGGATCGTTGATTGTTGATTGTTATTTTGGATTGTTGAGGAATGAATTTGGATTGTTGTAAGTGAATTCTGTCTTTGTTTCATATACATATTTTCGTCCGTATTTTGTCCATATTTGTCCGTATTTTCGTCCATATTCGTCCGTATTCGTCCGTATTTCTGTACGTATTTCTGTATGTATTTTCGTACGTATTTCCGTACGTATTTCATCAGTATATCAGATTATGAAATTGGAAGATTTGTTGATATTTGATTCGTACTTATGATTATGGAATTGTGACTGTTGACTTTGGATTTGTGATTGTTGATTGTGGATACGAAAGTGTGATTGTGGATTTGGATTCGAAATTGGATTGTCAGAATTTGGGTATGTGATTGATTTGATTTTTGACATGCGGGATTGTCCCATACCTATTGGGCCCTGTAGTTCACACATATTGCTTAAGGGGTTACCGGGTAACCCGAGGTATGTGTGATCAAATGGACAGGGAGTATGTGGACTATCTGGACTCGTGGAGGGAATACCTTTCCGTCTATTGGGCCTGCCTTGCAGGAACGGATACCATTCCTTCTATTGGGCCTGCTTGGTAGGAACGGTAGGTATTTATCTGTGCCCCACGAGGTATCCCGACATGATGAGTGAGGACTCCGGAGCTCCGTATTGTGATTGTAATGTGATCATTATTGTGATCGTTAATGTGATCGTCATTGTGATCGTGATTGTGATTGCTATTGTGTACGTTAAGAATGCTAAGTTGTGTTTCTATTGTAATTGCTATTGGTCGAGATATGCTTTTGTGAATTTTTGAATTTGCCAAGTTCGAATTAGTGATATATATTTTATGTGAGTGATGTTGATTGTAAAGTTTATTGCATATGACTTGATTTGAGATTATGTATATGATTTGATATGAAGTGTGTGATATGATTTGTTGTATAAGTGGTGTGTATACCGACTTACTGAGATGCGTATCCTCATTAATGTGCGCTGCTGTCTCAGATAATTTGGAGGCGGATTGGGAGTCAGAATTAGACACGAGGACATGCATTGTATGCCATTTAATTTCTTGAAGATTATTTTAACTGCATGAGACCATCATATTCTTTGGGTTTAAAACTGGATTGAAATTTAAGAATTGAAGTGGCCTTACGGAGAGTCTTACTCCGTGGCAGTTGACATGCCTAATTTTCGGGGCGTGACATATATAATAGTGTAACATTTGAGGTTTGAGAGAATAAAAAATCAGTGCAACATAATATTAAAAGACATCTTCTTCACTATCAATGATAACAAAAATCTTCAAAAATCTACTCTTAACGAACGTGGCTTCTCTACTGTTCTTACCGGTGTTCCTTTTTGTCCTATGCGTTGGACTTGCTTGGGTGTATACGACTTCACTTGGGAATCCCAAATCCATGCATAGAAAAAGCAGGAGGTCATTGTTACATGGGAATCATCTTCAAAACTAATTTATCATATGGGAATCTTGACGTGCCAATGACTGGCTTTTGGAATTAATCAATCTTAGTTACCGACCAGCAGATGCATTAACCGCGTCTGATACACGTTATGGCGATGGAATTGGCGTTGTTTTTTGTGTATCACAGTTTCTTTTGCTGTTATATTCGAACACAACTAATTTTAAAATCAATTATTATTATGTATAATTCTTGATCTCATACACAGTAATTTTTTTTTTTCTCGAACTCTAGATTTCTTTCACGCCGATGCAATAGAATGTAAGGAACAATTGTAAGATATATGAATATTGATATCAACAGATGTTTGTAGAAAAGAGTGTAACCCCAATAGAGTCCAAACAGAATTAGTACATTGATCGAGGCCTACATTTTCTTTACGAGGCCCACATATTTGACAAGCATGAATATTAATCTCTTACCTCGCTTTCTTCGTGCATAAACTCTCTCGTCATTCCCAATAAATAAAACAACCTGAGATAGAATTCATAACATATTAGAATGGGCAAATTATCCTCAGGTCCCTGGTCTTTACCAAAATCTCCTATTGGATCCCTTCTGTTACATAAATGATTAATTCGTCCCTGTTTTATTCAAAAATGTTTGTCTCGAGTCCCCACCGACCAAATCAAACATTTTTTAAAATTTTTTGTCATGTAAAATGACTATTTTACCCTTCACAAAATGACAAATACATTATTTTCCTATTGGGTCCCTCTTTTGTCATAAATGAGTATTAAGTCCCTGTTTTATTCAAAAATATTTGTCTCGGGTCCCTACCGACCAAATTAGACTTTTTTTTAATTTTTTATCATGTAAAATGACTATTTTACCCTTCACAAAACGACAAAAATATGATGAAATTTGTCGTTTTGTGAAGGGTAAAATAGTCATTTTACATGATAAAAAATTAAAAAAAAGTCTAATTTGGTCGGTAGGGACCCGAGACAAATATTTTTGAATAAAACAGGGACTTAATACTCATTTATGACAAAAGAGGGACCCAATAGGAAAATAATGTAAAGACCAGGGGCTTGAGGGTAATTTTCCCTATTAGAATTGTTCATAAACCTCACAAGAAAACTTTGTACATAATATATATATATATATATCAAAATGAAATTACGATATTATAAATGCCAGAATAGAGTCACGATCATACTCGGAGCTAAGTGCACAAAATTTCAAACAATAGTGGGAGACTTTGGATTCAGATCCTGAACGAGGTAACAGTTTAATCATGTGCTCTTAAACTCTAATTACCTGCCTATTTGCTTCAGGCCTCCGTGGGTAATTGAGTTCCCAAGGTACAACGTCCAACCTCGTGAACAATAGGTAACACTATTGAACACATTTTAAACCTTTGACAACCTTAGAATTTTGAAACTTTTATGTGTGATAGAAAAACTATAAAGCTAAGGGAGAGGAGTAGAGAGCTCAGGAAGAGTATGAGCTTGGAATGGTTTGGAATGCTGGAAGAAAGCTCCTTTTATAAGCAGTCTGGGTCCTCCAACAATCATCTCCGAATTAAATAGGACATTAACTAGTCTATTAACTTGGCAAAATAAATGGACAATTACAGGAGTCCCACCATTAATTGGTTGGCTTTTACTCATATTTACTGGCCCAAATTTAAAATTTGAATTTAAAATTCGTGGCCACTTGTCACAGGAGAAAGTTCCAGACGACGGGCTTATCAGGCTCTAGCCCAGTGGGTTTTTGGACTTGTCTTAGCACTTGACAGTTTGAAATCACTTCAACAGGTCCATCCCAGTTCCAAAAGATAAGCCCTTGGAACCTGAAATAATTCTAACAAACTCACAAACTTGCAAGCCTGCAACCTGTATTCGCACCTACGCCTATACTTGCACTCCAACCCGAGCCTAGCTCGGGATAGGACAGGGTATGCATGCATACGTGTGTGCTAAGCCAAGCCGAGTAGAGTCAGTCAGAAGGACAAATATATGGAACGCAAGGAGCTTCCCCCTTTTCCACTAATGTACATATGCTTAGACTTTTAATTGCTTATAAACTTATCTATGCATGGCGAGCTAATCAATGTGATAATGCATATATTCATAATATGGAAAAGCTCATATTTTCAAAGCCCAAGTAATTGGGTTTCAACCATCTTACTTTTAAGCCAATTTTTATTCACCCAAGAATTGGTTTATTCGCAAGTGTTGTATATTATTACAAAATCATATAACCTTCGTGTTGAACTTCCAAATACTCAAGCCCAAATAGGATGATCTTTGTTTATATTGTCTCAAAGTTTCTTATTAATTATAGTTATTATATTTAATTAGAATTCTACTTCTAATTAAATACATTGGGCTAATATCTAATACAATCACTTGTATTGGGCTATCTGTTTCTTGGGTATAACTTAATTATCTAACAATCTCCCACATGAATACAAATTAACTTATGATATGAGCCTATCAATCTACAAGAACTTGCTGCATCTGGAAAGATGGTTAAAAGCTTTGATCCTTCCTTAGTAAAATACCTTCAAATATACTTGCCAACCAGTGGACGCGGTACCTTAAACTGTTTGGCATTTTTGTGTATACCAAGATAAAAGTACTCACATAACTTATTCTCAAACCGCTACTCAGTTCTTTTATTATTGTTCATTTTAGCCCTAGACTATTTTGGAAACTTCATCGAATGCTCTAGAGATTTAGTCAGTAACTGATCTCATAGAAACATCGCCTTTACATTTGATATATGTGTTCTCTTATAAAGAGTATTTACTATACTGCACTTATATACTTGAAGTATAAGGATAATTAAAAGCTTAAAACTTAACCTTTCCATGGACAGGTATCACTCTTTCATCATAAGAATAGGTAGGAAATTCAATTTCTCGAGTGCTTTGGTTTACCTTGGCCTCACAATTTTGTTGTCCTATTGAATATACATATTAGGGTTTATAATCTAGGTTGGATTGCTATCATGAGATTAAGTCATTTTGTGGATCTTAATTCTATTCCCTTTGATGAAATCTCAACTTGGTCTCTCTTTGACCTTTTGTTAATGGATCCACAATATTTTCTTTAGACTTCACATACTCTAGAGATATGACGCTTATTCTTAATAACGTTCTCACAAATTTATGTCTATAATGTATGTGTCTAGACTTTCTATTATATATATTGTTATGTGATCTTCCAATAGCTGACTAACTATCACAGTGTTCGCTAATGAAAGGCATGAGTTTTGACTAGATAGGAATATCTTCCAAGAAACTTTGGAGCCAATGTGCCTCCTCGGCTGCCAAATCTAACACTATGAATTTTGAATCCATTATTGATTTAGCAATACAAGTTTGCTTTCATGATCTCCACGAGATCACTACCCCTCTAATTATAAAAATATACCCGCTCATAAATTTTATATTCTTGGAGTCCAAAATCAAATTTACGTCTAAATATTCTTCAAGAATAATTGGATGTCTCGTATAGTGTGATCCATAATTACGTGTGTACCTTAGATATCTAAGGACTTTAATTATCACTTTCCAATATTCATTATTAGGATTACTCATATACCTCAATAATCTA